>BHFT01039969.1:987-21554 GCA_004320025.1 Laticauda laticaudata
GGGGGGGGGGGGCTGCCACAAAGAAGGGAGGGGCAACCTATTTTTCCAAAGTACCAGAAGGCAGAAAAAAAAATCAATGGGTAGAAACTAATCAAGGACGGAACCAACCTGGAACTAAGGAGAAATTTCCTGACAAAACAATTAAGTGGAATGACTTTCATCCAGAAGTTGTGGATGCTCCATCACTGGAGGTTTTTAAGAAGAGATTGGTCAACCATTTGTCTGAAATGATATAAGGTTTCCTGTCTGAGCTGGGGGTTGGACTAGGCAACCTCCAAGTTCCCATCCAACTCTGTTATTCTGTATTCTGTTATGTTTCTTTCTATACCTTTTAACTTGCTCTGTACCACGGCTTACAGTACGAAAGAAACAAAAGTCTCCTACTGAGATTGGCTTAGACTCAATGCAGAAAGCTTGTGGAAAAAAGAAAACAGGGCATGCTCCTAATTGTATCTTAAAGGTTATTAACACAGGAAAAGAGGGAGGGAAAGACAGAGAAAAATGCTTGGAAATTGGAAAGCTATCAGGAACCCGTCAAAGTAACTAGGGCAAACCCAACAAAACATTTTCTCAACAAAACAGACATGCAGTCAGAGTGAGCTTCAGTGGATGAGGGGTTCTGCCTTGGCTTTTGTCTGCTTAGGGTGAAATTCTGAACTCTACTACCAAGCACCACAATTAACAGTGGGAGCTTTGTGCTGGCAGTGGCAGTACTATACACAGACAGCTCTGTAATAATCAAGGCATGGTAAGGTTAGACATCTGCAGATGCTCTCAGTACAATGTTAATGATCCAACATCTTTGCAGCTCAGTGCTGGAGAAAAAAAAAATCAGCCACCCAAAATTGGAGTTAACTCAGTGGCAAATGTATACCAATTTATCACATGGTATTATTCTGCTCCTCCTTGTGATATACAAATGGGATGGGGTTTTAGGTGGGGTAGGGAGGA
Source organism: Laticauda laticaudata (assembly GCA_004320025.1). Classification (NCBI taxonomy): domain Eukaryota; kingdom Metazoa; phylum Chordata; class Lepidosauria; order Squamata; family Elapidae; genus Laticauda; species Laticauda laticaudata. Next base: position 1,939 of record BHFT01039969.1, read on the forward strand.
AAAATAGCAAGGCTTCTACATGCTTTCACTGTATAAAACCTCACATTTAATCCACAGTATCTTCATCTTGAAGAGCATTTTAAAGAAGGTCTAATACTAGCCACCTCATCTAATCTTTGGAGACTTCTAGCATTTGCCCAGAATTTCAATCATCAGGATTATGGGTGGTAAGAGAGACTGGACAACCATTTGTGTGAAATGGTACAGGGCTTCCTGCTTGATCAGAGGGTTGGACTAGAAGATCTCTGAGGTCCCTTCCAACTCTATTATTCTGTAGGGTGAGCACTTTAATTCATCTTCTCTGGTCTTTAGGAATGAACTTCTGTAGAAACACTTTTCAGTGTGTAGAGAGAAACAGTCACAACATTCATTCCAATTTTATCAAAACCCTTAAGACACAACAAATAATCTCCATCTACTTTCCTACCAAATATCTGCAATGACTGAAAGCTAGAATTTGAATAGTGTACAATCAAATCTTACATCTTGTGCTATTTGCATAGATCTTCCTTCGCCTCGAAACATATAGAAATGTTCATTCAATTCTGAATTGTCAGGGTCAAGAAGACAGTAATGTATTAAGCTTGGGGTTCTAGACAGCAGCAGTCCCCTACCTTTTAACTTTCTATAAACATGTAAATTAAACATACCGCAGGCTACTATGTGATTTATACATGCTTATAGTAAAAGGTTATCTTCAGAGATTGTTATAAATCTAAACCCAGTTCTATCATTTTGTCTTTTTGCAGGTGATAAGATACCTCATAAACATGAGGCTGTTGGATCACATAGGCTTAGGATTTCTTCTGGGGATCATCCTTCCATCCTGCTCACAAGTAAGAGTGATGGCTGATGTGATGACAATTATATATTCTTCTGTTCCTACTTCTCAGCCTTCAACATATCCAGAATCAAATTCCAGGCTTGTGACACTGGAATCACAGGAGACAACCGCTGACACAACATACACTTCCACTTCCGAATCTGTTGCCACTGTCAGATCCAAACAACTAACAGAGACACCCGCCTCTACAGCCCTACAATTATCTTCAACACTTCCAACAGAGGGGCTGCCTCCTTCCTCTGCTCTTGCTAGTACAGATCCTGAACTCTCAACTCTTGGGGGGGATCCAACTAAAAACAAACCCTGTGAAGAAAATTACAAACAACAAATGCTGATTTTCCTGATCATAATTGGGGTGCTTGCATTCATTTGTGTGGTCCTGCTCTTGGTCATCGTTGTTATGGCAAGCAAACTGTCTTACGGCAAGAGAAAACAGCCTACCAAGCGTTTTCCAAGGAGTAATGGTGATTTTCTAAGTACCAACAGCTTGTGGCCAATTGGATTAGAGACACTACAGAGGTTATCCACCGAGAACCCAAAGCCCCGAGGCCTAAGCCTGGAGAGACCGATAGAAGGGCAAAGACAAAATGGGGATGAAATCAACAAGAAGCTGGTTAGTGAAATAGCCGATCGACAGAAGCAGAAGGAGATATCAGCAAGCACATGCAAAACAATCATTACCACTGTTGAAATTTAAGGCTCACTTAAGACTTCTTATTTGGGAGAGAAGAAGAGGCATGGAAAAATCTGTGGGTAGTTATACTGGTTCCTGGGTGCTGGTAATTTTTCAGGTATTATACATAGTAAGATAGCATCATCTCAACCCTGTGAGGGTCCATGTTAACATCAGAGGCCAAATCATCTTCACTACTACTCAAGGATGAGGATGGTTTCATTTCAACCAAAGTTTGACATGCAGGAAGAGAGCAGACTGGGGAAAACAGGGCAAATGGTTCCCACCTCTATTTACACCTTACCAGAAGTATGGCTGAAAAGGCGAGACTTGCTTTATAAATACAGTCTTAAATATGCAATGTCCTCAGATGTTCATTCTTCCTCCGTTGCTAATGAAAGCTGAACCTCAGAGATGCTGCAAGCTTATCTATCCACCACTATTCGCCTCACCTTAGCAGCATGGACACCAATTGGACTAGGAGACAAAATGCCTCCCTTACCTGTTCTTACATGAAATTCTGGGAGGCAGATTAAGCCTTTGTGTTATTTATCAGAGTCCTGCAGGGACACTGGGTCCTTTCCTGGCCAACTTCTCCAAAACCTTTGTGGGAGGACATGATTTCAACTCCTTATGATTCTCCGTTTGTTGAACTGAATGCATATGTTCCAAGCAAGGAAGCAAGCCTTTCCAAATCAATCTTACCTTCTCCTTTGTTCTGTCTGTTTCTTAGAGAGAAACTTGACCAGGACCAGTAAAAATACACAATGTAGTTGCCTTGACACAGGCCAACTGAAAATTTGATTTGCATCTACATAATAAACTAAACTTGTTTTAATTTTAGATTATTCTTGTGGCTTAGAGCAGTGCTTCTCAACCTGGCTGGCTGATGAATTTTGAGAGATCAAAATCTCTCTTGGGACCATCTTCAAGTGGTCATGGTTGAGAAACACTGACTTAGAAGGTTATGTCATCCCACCACCTGGATTTATGATTTTGTCTCTGTTGTGATTTCGAAAGCTAATTCTTTCTGTAAACAGGTTAAATGTACTATTTAAACAGAGCTATTTTTTCCCTAAGGTAAGAAAACTACACATCTCTCTCCTCAACCACACCTATCATTATAGCCTTATTACAGTAAAATATGTATGCAGTTTCTATGTCCTTCTTTGAGAATAATTTTAAATCAGGAAACTCTGTGGAGACTTGCATATACAAAGAAAGGACCGAATAAGTCCTTCCACATATATAACGTTACACTAACCCTTTCAGTAGTAGTTATTTTACAAGATACTCTGGAAAAGTCAACATACTAAAACTACTAATTGCTACTGTCTAATAAAATCCTTGATTTCTTCCAAACAGAAGCTCTCATGATTAAACAGGTTCTTCTTTCATTTTTTTTTAATTTCTTCATTTATGAATCCTAGAGATAAATTTTTTCCTCTAGGATAGGAGCTAAGCATAGATCTAAGCAGTATACACATTGCTAATAATTCCAAAGGGACCTAAAGTAATTATTAATGGTGAAAATGAATTTGGAATGGGGAGGATTGGAAAAAATAAACTCCTCCATTTCACAAATTTTCTTTCCCCCTAGAAACCAAGAATAAACTTTTCCAAATATGGGCAATGAAATACATCCAGCATCTGTCCAGAATACTTCATTCAGTCTGTGTTGAACGGGATTTGGGAAGGGGGTGTCACAGGTGTCCCAGAATCTGCCTTTCGTTCTGCCAAGATTCAGGCAGCAGAGAAGACCCCACCCTATTGCCTCACTCCCACCTGCCTTTCAGTTTTCCATACTCAAGTTTCTATTCTGAAGAGCAACAGAGATGACCAGGGAACTGAAGGCTAAAACGTAAGAAGAACGTTGCAGTAATGGGGTATGTCTAGTTTAATGAAAAGAAGGGCTTAGGGTGACGTGAGATCAGTGTTCTATTATTTCAGCGGCTGCCACAAAGAAGAGGAAATCAAGCTATTCTCCAAAGCACCTGAGGGCAGGACAAGAAGGAAAGGATGGAAACTAGTCAGGGAAAAGAAGCAACCTCGGACGAAGGAGAAATTTCCTGACAGTTACCGTGTTTCTCCAACATTACGGCCTCCACCAACAGGAAGGCCCGGCATAATTTCTAGGCATGAGGTGAAATTAAGCCCCGCCCCCAAAATTTAGGCCGATTTCAACCATGCTTTTCCCACCATTTCTCACATCGTTCGTTAGAACTACACGAGGTGAAGAGAAATGGCGGGGAAGGGAATGGGTGGATAGGGAGAAAACTTGCCTTTAGGAGTGCCCTGCCGGTAGCCTAGGCTAGAAGACCCTGATAGCCGATAGAAGCTCCCTGAAGGCAGAGTCCCCAGCCACTTCAGGGCGTGGCATGGCTACCTGTGTCCCCTTGTCTTTAGGGCAGTCTGCTCGGGCGATGGAAGCTCCCCAAGTGCAGTCACAGCCACTTTGATGGACTGGTAGAGCGGCCTCGGGGCAAGCGCACACACACATTCCCTTGCGCCCAGGCCGCTTCTACTGGCCGATCGAAGTGGCTGGTGACTGCATTTGGGGAGCTTCCATCACCCGAAAGAGACTGCCTAATGGTGAGGGGATACAGGCAGTCACGCCTCGCCCTGAAGCGGCTGGAGCCTTCAAGGGAGCTTTCGTCTGCCGAAAGAAGCGGCCTCGTGGCGAGGGGAGTGTGTGGTGGTGCACGCTCGCTCGAGGCTGCTTTCTACTGGCCGCTCGAAGTGGCGGTGACTGCATTTGGGGAGCTTCCATCGCCTGAAAGAGACTGCCTAAAGGCGAGGGACACAGGCAGCCACGCCACGCCCTGAAACAGCTGGGGACTCTGCCTTCGGGGAGCTTTCGTCAGCCGATAGAAGCGGCCTCCGCGTGAGTACGTGCATATGGGCCACTCTAGGTGGGGGAGGAATTTAAGTCACCCCGAAAAGACGGCCTAGCCGTTTTTTCAGGGGTCAAAAAAAAATAAGGCCCGGCCTTATTTTGTGAGAAACACGGTAGAACTATTAATCAATGGAATGGATTACCTCCAAAAGTTGTGGGTGCTCCAACACCAGAGGTTTTTAAGAAGAGATTGGACAACCATTTATCTGAAATGGTATAAGGTTTCCTGCCTGAGCATTGGGTTGGACTAGAAGACCTCCAAGGTCGCTTCCAATTCTGTTTTTCTATTAAAGGATCCTTCTCCATTTGTGGCTGTGAAGAGTCCTTCCATAGCATGGTGATTACTTTGTTTGTTTAATGAAGATTGAAAATCCCAATTTCTCTAGATGAATCAATCTAGGGAGTAAACAATAATGAGTTCTCCCAGATGTTTTGTTTCCAACGAAACAAAATTTTACAGACTGGAGAAGAGGGGATGCTTTTTTTGTAAGCATTGCAGCAGTTTCAGACAAGAGGCTCTCTTTACGAATGATGGAGTCAAATGCAAATAATCTATGGAGATGCTCGGTCATCCAGGCCTTGGTGCTCACAAAGATGCTTTTTTTTTTTTTCAAAAAGGTAACTGGATTTTCTTGTTTTTTTTGAAGGAAAAAATTTTCAAGAAAAAAACAAAGAAAGTCCAGATGCCTTTTGGTAAAAAAAAAGCCTCTTTGGGACAGTCAAATGCAAAATTTTGAGGTTGGCCTAAAGTTCTTCGTAGTCCAACCTATTTTCCCTTGTTGTACTATGTTTCTTTGCTTTGAGAGAGGGAGAGGCAACACCTTTTGGTGACCATCTTTCAAATATTTGGGAGGAGACAAAGATGCAAAGTAGTTGGGAATACCTCACTTAATGAATGGAATCAGCAGTGTCAATTTTATATTTCAGGTTTTCAGAAATATAAATTGAAACTGCCCAAAAGTCTGAGTCATTCATCTGCGAAACGCAAACATTAAGGGCTTTTTATCTGGAAAACATAGCTAAGATTACTTTGGTATGATTTCCAAATCTAACTGGGGTTTCTTTCTGTTACTACCTTCACCTAATGAGCAATCAGTCCTTTGAATGTACTTGGCACAGCAGAGCACAAGGTAAGAGAATTTCAACATGCTGGGCCATTGGGTGATGTCCGTTTTGGCCAATGTTTGAGAAAGCAGTTCTATTGTCGGTGATTTTCCTTGTTACAGACTACTCTTATCATAATTTTGAAATTACCAGACCTTCCAAATTTCACAACAGATGGACAGACTTAACCATAGTTTCAGCTGAAAACTATGACTATCCTAGACCAAATTGTGCTACAGAATTCCTGGAATTTTCTGGCACGCTGACAAATCGGCCATCAATAAGCACGCAGACATCAACAGCAACAACATACCATTCAAAAGAGACTGTCAACAAGCCAAAAATGGAACAAAAAGACCAAAACACCGCCTGCCACCAACAGTTAACACCCAGATGAGCAGAGATTAACACCAAAATTTACCTCAGACCAACAGTCAAGAAGTAAATACCTCAATTTGCTAAATAAGCTTATAATAAACAGGCTTTCAAGAAGAGATTGGATTGCCATTTGTCAGAAATGATATATAGTCTCCCATTTGTGTGGGGGTTGGACTAGATGACCTATAAGGTCCCTTCCGACTCTGATTATCTGTTATCTGGAAGATAGCAAAATAATCAAGATGTATATCAATATTAATGTTTAAAAGGCCAATCAAAGAACCCAAGGCCATTCCTACACCAACACTGACAGGGCAAACCCCACTCCCTACTAGCACTGATGATGTTACCTAGTCTGGGTAATGGAATATCTGTAAGAAAACAACCAAACTCACCAAAACCACATACCACAAAAATCTGGACAACCTTAAGAAGGAAACAAAGAAGAATAGAAAAAACAACTCTGTTATTACTAATTTCTGCAGCCTCAGTCTTTGACCGTCACTCTAGAAAACACAGATTTAATTCTGTCCATCTCACAGATGATAGACACTTGGGGTGGGGTAAAGTAAGTTTGCTAATGGACATATTTTTGGGAGTGTTCAGGGTTGGTTGAAGGATGGGCAGCTAAATGTTTCCAATAAATACATAAATAAATATTATAAAGCTTTAAGCAAGCATCACCTAGAGGAAGAACAGATGTTAGTAAAGCAGTTGAGGAGGGAAGGGTTTCAACAAAACTTGTCTTCTTAGTTTCAGAGAATCAGAAAGTTCTCCCCAAAGGGTGGATAACTAATGCAGCTGCCTCAACCCAGTTTTATTGAAATGCACGTGCAGGATTTCCAAGTGTGTCTGTCAAAGGACAGAGGATTCCAAGTTGAGGAGAAAACACCCTTTTCAGCTGCCTCGCAATGATTCCCAGCAATGATTCCCAGCAATCTCATGTGTAACTGGGGAAGAAACATGTTTAAAAACCCAGGGAAACCACTGCAAGACAAGATGATGTAATCCTCCTGATGAGATGGACTACAACTTCTATCATTCCTAGCCAGCATGTTATTTCTGGAAAGATTGAAAAAATGAGTTGAGTGGACCGGTGAATCTGACTTAGTAGAAGACACCTTTAAAGTGTTTTTATGGTGGGACTGAAAGTACTGTAGGAAGGAATTTTATCAGCTTATTTCAACTGGCCAGGATTTGTTTATGAAAAAAACAAACAAACCAAAAATAGCTTTAGAAGTAGGGATTAGAAGTAGGATCTATGGTAGTCCTTTAAAACAGTTGTTGTACAAAGGGAGCACCCAACAGAGGACATCCCAAGTCATGTGACAAAAAGAAGTGGAGGTGTAGACAAGACTCACACATGAAGCTAAAAAGTACATAGTATCTTCTAAGTAAATCAACCTGGAAATATAGAAAATCTTAGCTTGGAGGAACAGCTTTACTGGCCCATCCATTGACCACTATGATATTACCAGTATTATATTATCCAAAGCCTGCCTTGGTCGACATAGGGATGATCCCTATTTTCAAGAAGAAACCATTTGGGGAATATAATTGCCATGTAAGAATAACAGCCTTCCAAAGAGCACTCACTGTTCCTAATAGATGTTCTTGCTATTGGTGAACTTTCCCTTAATTTTATTCCAACGTGATTCATGAAGTTCCTGCCCAGTCCTGTAAGGAAGAATTCTTCTTGTTCATTTCTAACTTTCTTCCCGTTCACTCAGTCATCTACTTCCACAAATATGAGAGCCAGAATTCACACGGTTAGAAGCAAACAGCCTGATCTGGCCCAAAACAAGGCACAGATGGAGGCTGTTTTTCCTTTAAAAAAGAACCGATGCTAGTCTTTAACGTGAGAGTAGGTGGGAGAATGCAAAAATATCAATGGACCACAGTATAAAGAGAACTCATATTTGAGGACCAGGAAATTTCTTATTAAGCAGTTTGGTCATTAAGGGAGACATCACGTGGCTGCAATTTGTGACCTTCCCTGCCAACTACCCTATTGATTTTTTTCTATGAGAAGCCAGCTAAGAAAGTCACAAAAGGTAATCACAAAAACCCCAGGATGCTGCAACTATTGTCAGTTCAAGTCAATTGCCAGGAACTCCAATTCTGATCATGTGGGAAACTGCAATGGTTAAGTGCTAAGGCTAGTCGTAAATCACTGTTGTTGAATATCACTATAACTTTAAAGATCATTAAATGAATGATCATAAGTAGAAAATCACTGAAACAAAGTCATCTTTGGCATTCCCTCCTAATGGTTTCTCTGGTATTCTACAACAAATTAGAAATTCTTGGTACCATTATATACCCGTTTACTGATTCTATTGTAGCTGCTAGCAGAATCCTAACACCAAAATTCAATCACTTATCTCTTTATGACCCTATCTTGAGATTACAGCTTCTCTCATCTAGCTTAAGAGGAGTACCTAGTCCCTGGGTAGAATCAAACCACCCCTCTGCCACTAACACAACACTTCCCCAGCTTGTTATCTCCTCAATTCTCTTGGGAATAAACAATGTTGAAGCCAACAAGTTCATATCAATGAGTGACTGAATGGGTATAACTTTTCATAGGAATGTAATTAAGTGAAAGCTTGCAACAAACACTCTCTGTGTACATTCAAATCAGGAGAGCAAGGAAGCAGGGAAAAGTAAAAGAGCCTGAATTGAGGGGTCCCTGGTGCTCTCTGAGCTTGGTTCTTTTCTCGCAGACCTTTCATAACCCAGATTAGGTAACATCATCAGTGCTATCACTGATGATGTTACTTAGTTTGGGTAATGAAAGGTCTGCGAGAAAAGAACCAAGCCCAGAGAGCACCAAGGACTCCTTGTTTCAAACCTGAGCTACAAATATTCTCCTTTATTTGAGCCTGAATTGTATTTAAATGGCATGACAGCAACAACTATCATTGGACAGGCTTTGCAGTGAAGAATGAAAATGAAAGATAATTTTGAATAAGTAACCTGTGTTCCAATATTTGAAGGGCTGACACAAAGAAGAGGGGTCAGCCTATCCTCCAAATTACCTGAAGGCAGAACAAGAAGCAATGGAGGGAAACTAATCAAGGACAGAACCAATCTAGAACCAAGGAGAAATTTCCTGACAGGGAGAATAATTAAAACCAGTGGAACAGCTTGCCTCCAGAAGTAGTGCTCCAACACTGGAGATTTTAAAGAAGAGATTGGATAACCATCTGTCTGAAATGAGTTTCCTGCCTGAGTAGGGAGTTGGACTAGAAGACCTCCACGTCCCTTCCAACTCTGTTATTCTGTTAATCTATAAGACAGGCAGTTTTGCAATGCTTTGGGTAGCCTTCTTCATCAAGTATCTTCCAAATATTGTCTTGGATTACTAGCGTGGAGGTGGTTGGAGTTGTAGTTCAATCCCTCTAAGAAGCGTATTGAACAGGCTTTCCTCTCCCCTACCAAAAAAGAAGCATCTGTTGCAAAGAGCCCGAAAGGTCTACTATCATTTGCCAAATGGAAGAGGTCTTCCTATTTGGCAGGAGCTTCCAGGAGGTCAAAGTGCTGAAGAATAAATAGCTCATTCCCAGATTGACAAGGAGGACGAGGCAGCCAAGTATATACCATAGGTGAACTATCATGCTGAATCCTTAGAAGCTTCCCTACTTAGCTGAAAGGGTTAGATAGGGGGGCAAGGAGACCTCACCATCACCTCTTTGTTACCCTTAACTGCTTAAGAATTACCACAACGAAGTCTCATCACTTTGAGCACCTCCAGCAATCTGGCGCCTGCAGTAATTCTCCAGTAAGGAACAAAAAACACCAAGCAGCCAAGCAAACTCTCCTAGGAAACAAAACATCACTTAGTTAACTGTGGAGGAAGATGTCTGAGCTGTGCAGCACCCACACACGCAACCACAAAGGAACACAGCGCTTCCTGCTCACAGCTCCCTCCATTGCTAACAGCCATAGAAAAATTGCTCATCAGGAAATCTATCCAGGCAAGGGCTTAATGACAGCCATATCAGCTTCACTCTCCACCAAGCACAATTGTTTGATTACAGGTTGTCCACGACTTATGACCACAATTGAGCCCAAAATATCTCTTGCTAAGCAAGACATTTGTTAAGTGAGTTTTGCCCCATTTTATAATCTTTCTTGCCACGGTTGTTAAGTTAGTCACACGATTGTTACATGAATCTGGATTCCCCACTGACTTTGCTTATCAGAAGGTCACCAAAAGTGACCGCACGACCCCGGGACATTGTAACTATCATAAATACCTGCCAAGTGTCCTAGTTTTGATCACATGATCATGGTGACACCGCAACACTGCAAGTGTGAAAAATGGTCATAACTCACTTTTTCCAGTGAATGGCTGTAAGACAATGACTATCTGTAATGATTTGGGTTCTTGTTCCTGCCATCACTGCTTGTAACATAGCATTCTGCTGGTGCAGCGATGGCAAACCTTCTAGGCTTGGCAATTCAAAAATGCAGAAAATGCCTACCTTGAATCTAACAGTGTCATACACATACACACACACACACACAAACCTCTCCCCTGGATAAAGGAGACCTCTCTGGACCTCTTCTTCAGACCTCTGGAAGTCTCATGGGGCCTCTGGAAATCACATGAGAATGTTCACACAATTTCCAGACACCTGAGAGGCCCAAAGCTATACGAACCCTGATCACCCAACACCTCTTTTGCTTCCAGTTAAAACTTCCAAATGTCCTTTTTGAGCATCTTATAGAAGCGTCAAATCAACCACAGGCTTCCATTTGTAGCCCTCTTCTCCCTCCCCCTTGACATCTTCAATGTTGTGTTCACAAAACAAAATCCATTATGGTTGACGGATGCCGTAGTTTCATAGTACTTCTTTTTTAAACAGCAATGCTGTGAACAGCTCATCTAAAAACATCCAGAGGGAGAAAGCTTTAGGGCCAGAAGCACCTTTGAAGCATGTGATGGGTGCCAAGCATCATGGAAATCAGGAAATCCAGGCAGTTCAAATGGGTATAAAGATTTATTGTAAGCTTAAGGTCTCTGTAAGAATCTGAAGTACTAACACTCAAAGCAATCTGGTGGGTTGATAAACAATTCCCAGCGGGCTGGAATTAGATCTCTTGTAGGTGCAAAGGGACCCATGACTGATGACATGTTTGACCCTTCCCTCAGGATCAGCCTGGTTATCTCCTACAATGAGATACTCACAAAATGGTTGACTCTCGGGAAGATTGCCAGGGAGGCATGGACAGTAACAAGACAACCAGAAAGCAAAACAGTCTCCTAGGTGTTATCACCATTTCAATGGGGCCCTTATGGATCCTGAAGATACCCCTGCACAAAACTACAGTGCCAATGACTGATACTTTGCTTTCAAATATGCTTTATTAAAAACCAAAGGGAACATTTGGGCACCCAGATTCCTGCAGGTGCTACCTTACCAACCTCTACTTTAGGGAAGCTTGTAGCATTTGATCACAGCCATCACACTAGCTAAATGACACAATAAGAACTTCAGTCACTACTCTGTCCAACTCTTCACGACCCCATGGACCATAGCAGCCACCACACACTCCCTCCAGTCTTCCACTCTCTCCCTGAATCTATTGGAAGCTAAAACATATAAATGGTGACTAAAATGTATAAAGAATGGTTGCTGGAATTGAATATGTCTAGTTTAATGAAAAGAGAGACTAGGAGTGACATGATAGCAGTCTTCCAATATCTCAGGGGCTGCCCCAAAGAAGAGGGAGTCAAGCTATTCTCCAGAGCACCTGAGAGCAAGACAAGAAGCAATGGGTGGAAACTAATCAAATGTAGAAACAAGGAGAAATTTCCTGACAGTCAAAACAATTAAACAGGGGACAACTTATCTTCCAACAGTGGAGGTTTTTAAGAAGAGACTGGACAACCATTTGTCTGAAATGGTATAAGGCTTCCTGTCTGAGCTGGGGGTTGGACTAGAAGTTCTCCAAGGTCCCTTCCAACTCTGTTATTCAATTCAATTCTATTCTAATCTCCCCAAACTCATGCCCACTGTGTCGATGATCTAACCATTTCATCCTCTGTAGTCCTTTTCTCCTTTTGCTGTCCATCTTTCCCAACACCATCAGGATCTTTTCTAATGTGTTCCCTCTTCTCATTTGGTGATCAAAGTATCTGAACTTCAGCTAAAGTATCTGTCCTTTGGAAGGGGCTGGTTTACTTTAAGACTGATATAGTGAGAAACACTGGTTTTAATGATAGCTTAGCAAATGTGTGGATTGTGTATTCCCCTTCTTTTCTTTCTAACATGAATTCCTTCAGTCCTTAATAGTTTCATTTTCAGTGCTAATTAATTCTGGCTTGCTTTGGTAACTGTGTATTGTGCATTTCCTTCAAGAACTTGAGTTATACATGGCTTGCTCCAACACGCCCAGTCTTATTACTTACTACAATCACTCATCAGACAACCTCAAGGTCATAGGTGCAGGATCACACAAAGATTGTGAAAGCTGATTAGCTCCAAGCTAGGCCACCCTGGGTTTTGGCTCATGGTTGCCATGACACTAAGCCATAAAGTGGTTGATTTCATCTTTCAGTTTGGTGTAATAATCTACACATTATGGCTTTGTAATTATCTCTAATCAGATCACTGTGGCTTCTTTAGCAAATTGTAGCAAAAAATAGAAACAATAGGATCTAGATGCATTAGTATTGGATATATCCCTTTGAAATTATAATTAGGAAAGTGTAAAGCATGGCTGAAACTATTAGTCATAATTAATTAAATCCTGACTTAATAAGCAAAGATATGTGTGTTCTTTAAATGCTAATACACAGCCTCTATGCTTCACAGTTCTCATGAAAAAGTAACAAATCTAGGAGGATGTAGTAATAATATCCAAAGCTATACTGTCCAAAGCTATGATGTCTAGCTTCCAAACAAATTGTTACTCTTTTTCAGAAATCATTAACCATGGTTCCTTATTCTTATACAACCAGAATCTTTATTGAACTGCAATTTCCTGGATTTTCAGATAAAAGGAGGAGTAATGGGCTTGCAGGCTCATGCAAAAGGCTCATGCCTATTTGACTTTACAAAGTAGGACTGGAAAAAGTACTAGAGAATTCCTAGAAGCCTGGCACTTAAGACAAATTGGCCATCAATGATACCTAGAGATGGACAACACCTACATACTACTCAAAAGAGACAATCAAAAAGCTAAAAGACCACAACACTTCCTGGCCGATATACAATGACAGCAAATCCCTCTCCCTTCTCGCACTGATGACGTTACCTAGTTTGGCAATCAAATGTCTGCAACAAAATAAACCCCACAGAACTATGATCGTCAAAACCAGATCAATACAGAAACACACACACACCCTAACCTTTATTCAGACTCCTGAGAGAAAGCTGTGAGAGATGAATGATATTCTCATAAGAAGTGGTGCAAGGAAATAGTGCAAGTAAGCAAGTAGGAAACCTTTTGCCTTGTAAGAGAAAAAAAAATAGCGGAAACACACAATATATAGTTATGCCAATATTTTTCACTCAACTTTGTAATAGCCTCTTGATTCCTCCTGCTGCTGTTAACTTCATCTCCCTCATCTATGGAAACAGCTATACTGACATATTTAAATATTTCTTAATTTGAGGGGCTTCCGGTATTGTTCACTGATAAACTTCCTCTTTATGTCAAGACTAAGGTCCTTTTGCAATATGCAAACCACCATACCATTTAAAGTATTTTGCTGCATTCTCGCTTCCCTGATGTGTAACACTAAAAGTTATGCTATAAACAAGAGATTGAGTCGTGCAGGAGAAATCCAAAAGGTAAGACAGATTTAATTGTACTTTTTGTTTAAAAAAATCCTCAAAACAAACAAGGAATGACAATGAGCTAATATGAAAAAAATAGGAATAGATTGGATCTCAAATGATCTTCACTCTTTACTCCTCCAAATAGCAATTTAATTGTCATGTGCTTCCTGCCGTATGTAAAATATATTAAAATAAGTTACTTTCTCAAAATTTCATCCCGAAGTCTGTTTTGTGACTTGGACTTTCAATTGGTTAAATTCTAGTACTAAGATACAAATTAGAGAACTAGTTTTGTGGTTAGATCTGTTTGTACATAATGTTCAGCGCAAACAGGAGCCCAAAATTGGATAGTAAAAAATTCATAATTTTTGAAGTCAACCATCTCTTCAAATTTCACCTTGTTCTGCAGAGCAGGTTACAAATGCAATTTTAATATTTTAATGAGTCTGAGCAGAAATTCAATAGTTTCTATATGTGGTGTTCCTTTAACTGCAAGCCACACCATTTATGGCAGAATTTTATACATGTTTATTCAAAAGAGTGTCCAGAGTTCAGTTTTGGAAATACCAGGATTAGTTGTTTTGAAAGGCAGACAAACTGCAGGAAAAAAAAGACCCGGTGTAGATGGCTCATTAATACAAGCTTAAAAATATAAATAAATAAATAAATGTGATTTTACACATTTATGTATATGTTTGTGGTTTCATTTTGATGTTGTAAGACGCCCAGAATTGTCATGCATCCATCTCATTTCTGAATGAATCTAAGTACTGGAGCCATCTATTTTTAATTAAGCTCTACTATGAGGCATTAATTGTTTCAATCTTTGTACTAGTTTGTTGTAAATGGCAAATTACCCCCAGTGCAAGAAAAAAATGACTCTTAGTAAAAGTCCTGCTCTATTCTTATACTTATTTTGCACCCCGTTCGGGGAGGAAAGGCAACTTTCATGCCTAAAGTGGGACTAGAACTCACAATCTCCTAGTTTTCTAGTCCAGCACCCTCACCACTGGTCAAACTGCCTCTCAAACGAACAGTCTTTTTGTTCTTTTACTGAACAAGTACAACATGGGGCCTACGCCTGTTTGTTTGTAGAATAAGAGTGTTGCGAAGGGCCCTTTGAGGTCTTCTAGTCCAACCCCCTGGCTCAAGCAAGAGACCCTATAGAATTAATTCAGGTTTCTTAAAAATATATGTAGCTTTATCTCTTCAGGTTTTTCTTTTTTAAAGAGAAATTCTCATTTCAGTGTAAATTTGCCTTTTACTAATAGTTAGTTGTACTTTCGGATCCATTAAAACTATTAAATGTATGGAGTATATTGCCTGGGTACACACATTTTCCCACCCCTACAAATGTAATTTTTTTTTTCCTGTAAAGGCTTCATTTTTATTGCATTATATTCATTTAAGGACATCGTTTCCTTAACTTATATTTACACTGTACATTTGGTTTATTCTTTTGTTCCCCAGCATGAAGGATGGCTAAAAAAAGGTGTTCATAAATAAATATGTTGTACACCGAAATACATTTTTAAAACAGATAGCCTTAAAAGCAGCAAATTAGTTGAAGCTAAAATTTGTTTCCTCAGAAATTTATTAAATTCTGGCTACTCTATCATGTACAGTGGTACCTCGGTACTCAACTGCTTTGAAACTCATCAAATTTGGTATTCAACACATTTTGATTGTCCTGGTACTTGTCATTTGTTTGGTATTCAACACGCAAGCTAGAATTTGTCAGTGTTGGTTGCCTTGTGACTCACTATCCTTTCTGGGTGAAACAAATGATGACGTGTTAGTCTTGCCCTGTGCACATTCCCTATCTTTGCTTTGTGCTCATTTTACATATTTTTATGCTTTTTTTCTTATCAGTACAGGTAAAATGAAGTTTTTACTTTATTTAATCCAAGTATTTACTTATTTTTAGGTTTATTTCACATGTAAGGCAATGATATACAACCCTATCTTTTTATGCATTGCCTTAAAAATGTGCATTGTCTTTGGCTTGGGAATGCATTCAATTTATTTATATTATTCCTTATGGGAAGAATTTGTTTAGTACTCATAGTTTTTTACACTCATTGTACCACCCGCAACCAATTAAACAAGTACCGAGATACCACAGTATCACCTAGTACAGGGGTTCCCAACCAGAGGTGGGATTCTACTTTTCGGACTGATTTGGGTAAACTGATAATTCGGGTGATCATTTGGCCCCACCCACCAGCCCTCATCTGTTTTTTATTTCTGTGTTTTGCAGCTCAGCTGATTCATGCGGCACAGCAAATTGCTGTGCCTCAGCTGTTTTACTCACCAGGGCTGCAGTAGAAGATAAGCATTAGAGCTGAAATGATGAGTTTTCAAACGCTGTGTGCACACTCACCAAACCAGTTGTTACATTGGTTGAATCCCACCCCTGGTCCCAACCCCTGGTCCCTGGACCAGCATTGGGCTGTGACATGCCAGAAAGCATGCCGTGAAAACATGTGAAGTCCCATCCCATGGGATGCAGGCAGCATGTGAAACCACACCCCTTCTGGTTCACAGAAAAATCTCTCTCCACGGAATGGGTCCCTGGTGCCCAAAAGCTTGGGGGGGGGGGTTGATCTAGTACAAGGGTTGGTTTATAAATGTTATTGTTGCTAGGCCTTCAATAGGCAAAATGTGATGCTGTTATTAATCCCTATCTTTTTATCTTCTTCATGCCACTAAAGAGTTCTCTAGAATTTTGACAATGGCGACCAAGGCCATCGTTTTAATGTTCATCTATGGACAACTGTGGTGGAATCAAACTACTGGAAAGACAGAAGGGCCTGCAGACGTGTTGCTCGATGCTGAACCCCACAGCTTTGCATCTCAAGGAAGTCAATCAAAAGTCCCTACCAAAAATGAACAGCAAACACCATCCAGCAAGCCCCTGCTTCCTACCACAACAAAAGAACCTAAAGTTGCAGATGAACATTTAATAGTTGCCGTGATTATTGGGGTTGTCTTGCTGCTCATGATTGTTATTATCATTGCCATCTTCCTTTGGAGGCAACGGAAAAGGTCAAATGTACCTCTTCCCCACTGGGCAGGACGCTCCCCGTTTGCTGATGGAGACGTGCCCGACCTTACTGTAGATAAGGAACCGGTACAAGGCATAAAACGGATGTCCGTTCTCTCTCTTTTGCCATGGAAATTTAGCAAGGACACACAACTGCTGGACAATGCAGAAGGACAACTGTCTGAATCAAGTAAGACCTTGGATGTTCCACAGGGATCTGGTGAGGCAGGTACAGAGAGCGAGTCAATCCACACTGCCACGGCAACCTTGGATTCTTCAGCCAGCAGCCAACTCCAAATTTCCGAGGAACCAAACAACTTAACTGACATTTCGCTCCAACCTGAGAGTCCAGGGCTACAAGATCCTCCTTCGACCAGTTGGCCCAGTGGAGTCAATGGGGATATTTTTATCACTGAATCTCTTCCTATGGAACAACATGTAGAAATCCAGGGTTCTACACTGCCAGATCTGGCCCAGCAAAGTGTTGATGAAGCAGTGCTACTTCCTCCACCGGCAGAAGATTTTTTGTGTTATTGATTTTTATAGATGTTGGCGCAAGTAATTGTTTCCTTCTGGGTTTATTTTTTTTAACATATGCTGAAAAAAATGGAATCTATCCATTTATCTTCATCTTTTCATGCAGGTAGTACTCGACTTATGACCACAATTGGCACAATTTCTCTTGCTAAACAAGGTGGTTGTTAAATGAGTCATGCCCAATTTTATGACTTTTTTTGCCACCATTATTAAGCAAATTTATCCATTTATCTAACCATATTTATTTAACCATGCATCTGAAATTGTATAGGGTCTTCCTGTCAGAGCAGGGTGTTGGATTAGAAGGCTTCCAAGGTTCCTTCCAACTCTGTTATTCTATGTTCTGAATCATCAGTTAACTGATTCACATGATCATTAAGTTAATTCAGCTTCTCCCATTGCTTTTGCTTGTCAGAAACCATCTGGGAACACCCAAAATAGTGATCACATGATCCTGGGACACCACAACTATTGTACATACCACATATGCCAGTTGCCAAGTGCTAGAATTTTGATCATGGGACTGTGGGGAATGCTGCGACTGTCATAAGTGTGAGGACTGGTTGTAAATCACTTTTTTCAGTGCTGTTATAACTTCAAATAATAAATGAATGATGGTAAGTTGAGGAATACACGTATTTCCAAAGATGCTTTCAGGAAGATTCATTCCTCAGCCAAACATCCTCTCGGTCTCTGATATTCCAGAGTGAGTTTTGGTTGCAAAGACAGATTTCAAGAACATCTACCCCATGGATTTATTCCTCCTAAATTCTTATGCTTGGAAAAGACTCATTTTTTAATGAGGTGTTGTTGTTTTTTAAAAGCCTTTATCACCCTGGAATCCTCCTAATGGTGTGAACTTTTTCTAATAAAAAAACCTGCACTTTATGTGACCATTTAGTGCTTTTAAATAATCACTCAGCGATGTAGAAGTTTGACATTGGTGTCCGCACTTTGA
Source organism: Laticauda laticaudata (assembly GCA_004320025.1). Taxonomy (NCBI): domain Eukaryota; kingdom Metazoa; phylum Chordata; class Lepidosauria; order Squamata; family Elapidae; genus Laticauda; species Laticauda laticaudata. The sequence continues at coordinate 20,171 of BHFT01039969.1, forward strand.
AGTTGACCCTTTTGAGAAATTTTCTCTTTTGAAATTACAGCACCACTTCTGACTTAAACAGTCATTTTGAATTTCATAATTCTTTTCCTTCCCTTAATTATCACCCTTAGATGTTTGGCTGTGTCCTGTGTATCCACAAAGTTATCAAGAATTTATTCTCTCCTAGTTTCCATTTTGCTTGAAAGCCTATTTATATATCTTATCTAAAAAGCTGTGCCCCCTCCTTTTTTTTGCCCAAAAAAGCACCTGACCACAAACAGCGATTGTCAGTTTCCAAAAGCCTATATGTTGGCCTATTGCGAAACATGGTATTCTATTACGCACATTAGGTGGCAATGATAAGAATACATATTAGTGCAGCTTTAGTGTGTGATAGGCTTGCAGGTTGCAGAAAACTATGTATTTGTGCAATTGCATTTCGATTCATACATAGAGAAGCATGCCAATTATTCTAAGTTATTAATGAGAAGGGATCAGATCACTAACTTTCAAGAGATCAGGATTTATTTCACTACCAAAAAGAGCCACCACTTTATTCTCTCACAAGGACAATTATTTCTACATGCACTTCAGGAAAGATTTTAGCCCAGTTGTCACAAAGCATTAGAAACTTTAAAGCCAGCTTTCCTCAAGTTGGCTGGCAAATTGTAGGAGCGGTCAGCCCAAAATATTTGAAGGATATCAAATTGGGGAAGACTGGATGCTTTGAATTAAGAACCATAAAGAGATTTTCCCTTAATGTTGTTCAACAAATGTTTGCAATTATTTTGTTAAGCTAGCCTGGGAAGTATTTTGTTTGGGAGAATTTTTACTAAAGGAATGCTACAGATGATCAGAAGCAAAATTTGGGAAGTCTGGTCTTTAGCCAGGCAGGAGATACAGAGACCAAATTTTTGTCTTCAGTAGGTCACTGAGAAATGTATGAATGACACAGGAAAGAAGATGGTATGTTTCTTGCTACAGACAAAGTGCATAATAAAATGAATAATCCTGGATGATTAAATGTTTTATGGAGACACAAAGCTGAAAGTTGATGGCTGAATGAGATAAGAGAGGAATATGATGGAAGGAAACCCAGTGTGAGAATAAATAGCATATTTGGTTCAACATTGAGCAGAAGGTAAGATAAAATTGATATTCCCTTGCTTCTTTAGTTATCAAGAATGTTTTTTGCGACATGAGAAATATATTGGGCAGGAAAATGAAAACACAGTACAGCTAATCCTGTGTTCTTGGAACAGTGGATAGTAACATTTAAAACAGCAATAGACGAATCTGTTTACTTAAGACAGGAAAATGGATGGAGAAATATTACCGTATATACTCGCATATAAGCCGATCTCGCATATAAGCCGACCCTTAAAAAACTGCCCCAAAATGAGGA
>BHFT01039970.1:0-60256 GCA_004320025.1 Laticauda laticaudata
TCTTGGGCAAACGGCAATGTATATCCCTTCGTAACCTCCTAAGAAATGTGGGTTCCTCTAACACAGCTGTTATGAGTTTTTTATAATGATAAATGCATAAGATCTAATAAGCTATCTATCTGATTAAAAAATCTATTTGTACTTCGGGGTGGACCACTAAACCGCAGGGAAAACCATCCGTCCGTGGTTATGAAAGTGAAGAGCGGCGAGCGCTTCCTCCCAGAGAGTGATAAGTCTATATATATATACTCTCTTATAACTTTATATGCATAGAGCACACACATATACTATACCAATATGTCTATATCTATACCTTCGTAAGTGCGTTCCGGTAGTTAGCGTCGGGCAGGGCGCTCATAATAGTATGGAAACAGTATCCGGAGGGAGGCTCTGCAGCAAGGCTCCCCAGAAAGCAGACGCTCCAAGCGAAGAAATATTTAGGAGTGGCCTGGTACCCCAAAGCAAGCGAAAACCAGGGCTACTAACAGAGTCTGGCGATGGATGCTTTGCCTATCCCAAAATACGTCCGCGGCTTTTTGAAAATGGCACTGAGGCTTCCGGCTCCCAATGTAATGATCACCAAAAGCGCGTTGCGAGAGGGGAAACAAAAATTCCTATTTAAGGACCTGCCGCTGCTTATCCAACCACCACGCAGGCTAAGAGAGAAATTATCCAGGAAAGAGTAGACTGTGCGAAGATTGCGCCCGTGTCCCCTAAGGAAGAGGGAAACCAGCCGGGCAAATGGATGCCTGGTAAGCATTTAGGCGCAAATTTGACCGACTAGCCCGTTTAAAAAAGGTGGGAAGGCAGAATCTCCGCCTTTAAATGTCTGCAGCAGTTTAATGAGCCCTCTGCTGAGCTAGACTCTCCAACATCAGGCAGACAATGATTCCTAGTAAGGGAGAAGTGAGGCCACAGCTGGTGAGCATATCCAGCAAGATTGCACAAGGAATAAAGAGAACATCCGTGTGCGGAATTATGATAGGGCTAATTGCCTGAAAGTGGCGCATTCTCAAGACTGCCCTGCGAAAGCCTGGCAGGCTCCGCCAGTCACAAAGAGCTGCTGCTCAATTGATGGGGGAGAGCCTAAACCTAAATACGAGCGCACACGAAAACCGCGTTGAACAATTCACCGAAGCATTAATAGGGGCGAAATAATTTGCAAGCCGGAATCCAAGAGCAAACCTGAATCTTGACTAGCTGAATCAGAAACCATTCCAGTCAGGGAGTGCACAACCTCTTACCATGAAGGCTGAGCTAAAACTGGGGGACGCTGAGGAGGTGTCCCATGGAGGTGGAGGAGTGTCCTGGAGTTTTAAGCCCAACCTTTCCAGAAGAGACTGAAGCACCTGCTCTGAACAGCTCATGAGAGAACCATGCTTTTAAAAAGTATCATTTGATAATCCCTTAGATTTAAGTTTGATTCAATGCCTCCCATATAATTAGAGGCACCCAAGAGATTTTACCAATATTGAGGAACCAGTACTTCTGATAAAATTTACAGACACCAACAAACACACACATACTTAATTTCCTTTGGTCAGAATTTAGTTTCCAGGTTAAACATCATTAGAGGGTATCTTATTTGCTTTTATTATTATTTTTCGCTTAATGTCTGTGGGTCACTCTTGATTCCTGGAGAGCATATGGACAAGTCCATCCTATTTTCTTGGTCACATTTTGAGAATACAAAATTTTAACCACTAGACCAAATTTATTTATTGTATAGCACAAAACTATGCAAGTTATTATATTGTGTACTGAACTAGACTTTCTGCTTTGTAAAGGTGTTTCTGGATGAAGCAAATAACTTTGAGCAACAAATATATTTTCTTTTCAAAATGAAATTGCTGTGCAATATTCTCTTCCTTTCTGGTGAATGACACAACTACACAATAAAAAGTGGGCTCTTTGTTCCATGAAGAGATCTAAAAATCCAAGTTTCAGAGATGACATGTCCTATAGGCGATTACAGATTATGAGAATTTTGGAGAAAGAAAGGTTCAACCCTAGGACTGTGTAAACATATAAGTGTTTACTCGTATATAAAAAATACAGACCTCATACAGTACAATAAATCTTATTCAAATTCACCACTGGCCACTTCGTAGCATAATCAGCTGACCAGAAGGAAAGTGATTGTTGTTTTCCTTTATGTTACTAATGGTAGAAATCTAACTATTTTGGTCCCTATCAGTCATCTAATCAGCTGAATAGCAGTGACCAGATTCCTGATTTATTGTTCCTGGTGGCAATCTGGAGTACGTCATTGGCAAGAGGAAAAAATTCTAACTGCTTTATGCTTGACTTGTTCAAGACTGTTGGAAGGGAGAAGAACAAAGGTAAGTTTTAACAAGTACTGCCAATAAAGTCACTGTGAGTTGCATGGCATATAAATTTAATAAATTATTTTTGTCATTTGAATAATTACATAATTCAGGTTTAATAAACATCTTTTCCTCCACCAATCAATCTAACTTAAATCAAGCTATTAGTTATCACCATGTTTTAAAAATCTCAGAAACATGTATTTCATATTGCTGGTTTTAAATTAAGGTTTGATTATTTTATTTGTTTTGTCAATATTAAGCTTTATATATTTTAAAGAGCTTTATTAATAGTAAAGCTTAACATTTGTCCTTCCACCCAAAACCTACAATTTTTTGTTTTATATTTTTTTCACAAATCACATTTGAATACTTATATTTCAAGCCATGTAAAATTTATATTTTTACCACAAATATTGAGTATTTCTTTTATTCCACAATCTCCACCTTCTGCCACCTTAAATTGTTTATGTGATATATATAATATGGCTCAGCCATGGATTTTGCAATTGAGCACCCATGATATCCTTTTGGATCTTCTGGCTGAACTGGTTTTCATGACACTATTTTAATAAAATCTCAATCCTTCTACTAGCCTACCCTAAGAATCTGGAGTTATGAGACTAAGGCTGCTGGCAGATGGTGTCCATTTTCTCTTCCATATTGTTCAACATCTTCGTGAAACTATTGGGAATGAGATGTCATCGATATGGTAATGAAATCCAGATGTATTGCACCTTAGCATTTAATTAGTACCCCTAAACATTGCTAAATTGTATAATAGGTTAAAGGAGGACATTAAATTGAAATTAAAAACAGACAAAATACAAGCATTATATTAAATAAGTAAGAAATTGGGTTGAGGAATGAGAATTAAGAGGTAAGGATAGAAAACTTAAATTCTCGTTTTATGAGTTTTCCTTGGTGCTCAGCGATCACTGTGAATTTACCCACGGTGCCTTAGTGCTTTATAGCACAGGTACGCCAGCTGTGATTCTTCCTGAACCAGTCAGGTTTCTCAATAATTATCCATGTTTGAATGCTATCAGGTATAGCACACAGGAATCATATGCTTCTCATACTGAAAGATCTGTACTGGGCGATAATGCTTACTGGCACAATTTAAAATGTTGATATTGACCTTCAAAGCTGTAAAAACTTAAAAACTATAAACTCCTTTTTAACCTTTTTGTCACATGAAAGAGGCCCTACTCCTATGTTATTCTCAGACGAAGCATACATCTATGCTTCTAAGCCTGCTTTTGGTGGAGGCGGCGGTAGGGTAGGGGAATCTCTAAGAAATTTTTACAGCACAAATGGCTTGAGTAAACTCATAGTCAGGTCAATAATATTATTTGAGGTGAAATGCAATTTTTCTGTGCTCCAAAATATGAAAACATTCCAGTGAAGCATTAGAAAACAGCAATGCAACCCATACTTACTTGGATGATAAGAATCTTAAGATTTCAATCTTTGAATGATTAACTCTTTGTAAATAAGAAGGAATGTCATGGCAATTTTCTATTCAAATAAATATAAAGAAATGGCACAGCTGAAAAATCTTCTAGAGGGTCAAAGTGGGTATAATACATCAATCACACATCTTTTTCCCTCTTGGTATTTTGCTATACTGTACTGAATGAATGTTATGCTAACTTTCTCTATAAATAAATTTAAAGAAATGGCATCTGGCTCAGAAATAACTGACAGACCTTATTCTCTGCAGGCAAAGCATTCTGTGGCAGATCCACACGGGAAACAGTTTGTACAGCCCAGGCAGTATGTCTGCTACATTGCTCTGCAAATCATTCAGGATCTGTTGTATTTCATAATTCCCAGGAAAAGTGTGGGAAACACTTGGATACTAATGTTTATTTTATCTTATCTTTTTTGCCACAGTAGGGAGAACTTCAGATCTTGCTAATTTTCACCCGCCACTAGTGCCAAGTTTCATATTCAAAAAGTTTTTGCTTGACATATATATAATTGGTACAATATCTGTGTTAAGAGTAAGGTATGGGTACATAAATTTGCAGAGGTAACTATCAACCTCTAATCTGATCTATTTGGGAGGGAAAAAAAGCACAAAATAGCAGAAGTAAAATAGATGCACAAGACTCACCGGTGGTCAAAAAGAAATGAGCCAGGGTTTCTTTCTCCTTGACCAGGCATAATTTTACCAATGAAAGCCATCTGGACACTAAAGAAAATTAGTATTAGTATCATTCTAACTTCAATACATAAGCAGTCTTTGTGCCAATTGAGCCCAAAATATATGTTAAGTAAGATTTGTTAAGTGAGTTTTGCCTCTTTTTACGTCCTTTTTAGCTACAGTTGTTAAGTGAATCATTTCAGTTGCTAAATTAGTAACATGGTTGTTAAGTGAATCTTTGCTTGTCAGAAAGTTACAAAATATGATCACATGGCCCCAGGACAATGCAACTGTCATAAATATGAGCCAGTTGCCAAGCATCCAAATGTTGATCATGTGACCACAGGAATGCTGCAACAGTCATGTGAAAAATTGTCATAATCATAGTCATTTTTTTCAGGGCCATGTAACTGAACGGTATTGTTTCCTTGCCTTCAGTACAGAGCAGAGATCCCTTTTGCAGAAATGCTTTGCAAGGCACAAGGGATATTGTGCTACTTCTCTGTATAAATTAATCTGCAGAGGTGACCTTAAATCTTTTGAAAGATTATGGGTGGAGAAAGAAGAGGTTAACCTCAAAAAGTGGGAGTATCTAGAAACCCTGATTTAGAGACCTATTTAAGGGTGGAAAGAATTATTATGAGAGGATTAATTCAAAAAATTATTCATTTCTAGTCCATCAACAAAGATTCCAAGAAAATATGAAAATGTTTCATTAAAGGTGTTCAGCATAGCCTACACTGGAAATGTCAATTACATAACTATGGGCACAGACTACACCACATAACAATTGTTGTATCGCATTACAACAATTTGACATAGGTTTTCTGAGGACACGAATTTTGGAATTTACAGTTACAGGCCCCGGCTTTGATATTTTAGTCATGCTCTCTCTTTTCTATGAAGTGAATAAAGCAACCAAAGAGTTGCATTGTCACATCTGGAAAACATAACCCACCCTTTCTAGTGAAAAATGACTTTATGCAAGAATGCATAGTCAACATGTATTATTCAATTTAAACTGTAGCCTGGTCCACTTAAAGATTTCTGTCATTTTTGACTCCAGTCCTGGGGCACAATTAGAAATAGAAGTTTCTCTTTCAGATAATAGTCTAATTTATATCAAATTGTTCCTCTTCAAATGGGAATCATTTCAGCAAGCATAAATCTTTCAGGACAATCAAACATGGGATAAAATAATTAAACATATGAGGATGTACTTCCAAACTGCACTTGCGGTGCCCTTCATTCTTTTCCTAATGCCAAGAATCAAGTGCATGAAGTCTGATACGGTCCTGTTCCGTCAGCAAATCTTTAGATCCCTATGCATAACTTTCTTGAGTGATAGGTTAAATATAATCCACATACGAGTTTTGGCAACATGGCAAAGTATAACGTGGCAAAGTATAATGTTTGGTTGCTTCTTTGGCTTTACAGCAAGAACATTCTGAGTTCTAGGGTAGTTTTTCTGATGTGAAACATGAAGTCTCTGAAGTCTCTTATAAAAATACCAAATATTTGTTAGTAATTTCTTCCATTCTAAGTTCCTAATATGTGAGCAAAGGATTCCAGGACTTCTGCAAGGCTATTTTCAGAGACTGACTAGCAAGTCCTACACCAGCACTCACAGCATTCATAAATAATTTTATATAAAAGTTTTAATACCTTTTCTCTGAATATAAAAAAGATAGAAAAATAAGGCATGGAAATATTTCAAATCCTGAATTATGTCCAGTTTTCTTCAGAGATTTATTTCTTAAATATTGTCATTTATATTTGTTACCTTTTCATAATTCTGATAATCGTAGATATGCAAAGATCCACTGCTATAGTTTTTCCATTAAAAAATGAAGTTTGTAAAGATGTGGGGAATTTTATTTACTTCTTCCAAACTCTAAGAAGTCCTATTTACTCATCAGTTGTCTGAGAAGACATGGATCACTTATTTCCTATTCGTAATATAAGCAAGAATCTGCTGATTTGCTTTTGGTCACAAGGCTGGGGATAGGAAAGAAAATAGGTTTGCACAAATTGATGCATAGGGGCAACCTTCAGCTTGGCACACTACGTAGGTCTCAGAATGACAAAGGTTGCCCACTTCAGTGAAAATCCTGCTTATCAGCATCAGAGTTCCACAAATCAGATGACTATTAACCTTTAATTCTTCAGTCATTCTTCTCTCTGTTAAGGTGCAAAGCCATTCATCCTTCTCAGACTCTCAATGACATTTTGTGATACACAATTCTCCCTAAAGATCTAGTGTGACGTTTTGAGATCCAGAGTTGTCAAAGAATCAGCTGAAAGTCAAGGTTCTATTTATGAAACTAAAAATACTAGTTTACTTTAGGTTAATTCTAATTTAGGTTAATTCAGTCCCTTGTATATGTCATCACCTAAATTCATGTTGTCAAAGTGCCCTACAGAGTTATCTAATTATCATCAGTACTAGAGTCACAATCAGAATACAATTATAATTTTTTACTACTGGTTCTGTGAGCGTGGCTTATTTGGTGGGTGTGGCTTGGTGGTCATGTGACTGGGTGGGCGTACATGACCATGTGACTGGGTAGGTGTGGCCAACTCAATGTCACTCACGTCAAGGGATGCCTTGCCTGGCCCCTCCCCTCCTAGCTATTTCTTGTCACACCCAGCCTCAACATATCTATAGCTCTGTAAAAATATTGTTCATCTTTTTTTGACTTTATTATCTACATAATATAGATATATTTTTATGGACCAATGAAAGGAGGAAATGGCTCACATGCTTTGCCCAAGAGAGTGATAGGCAACAGGCTTTTAAGGGACTGCCAGAAAAAGGGAGGGGGACAATGTATTTTCCAAAGACCAGAACTCAAACAAGAAGCAATGGATGGAAACTGAACAAAGAGAGAAGCAACCTAAAAGTAAGGAGAAACTTCCTGACAGTGAGAACAATTAACCGGTGGAACTACCTGTCTCCAAAAGTTCTGGGTGCTCCAACACTGGAAGTTTTTAAGAAAAGACTGGACAGCCATTTCTCTGAAATGGTATTGGGTTCTCCCCAAGGTCCTTGGTAAGTGTTACTCTGTTATTCTGACACCTTTCCCAGGACCTCTACTCAGAGTTTGGCATCCTCAGACTCTTAGCTATTTAGCTGAGGAATAAGAGAATTGAAAGGGACTTTGGACGTCTTCTAGTCCAACCCCCTGATCACGCAGGAAAACTGAGGATGCCAAAATCTGAGTAGAGGTCCTGGGAAAGGTGTCAGAATAACAGAATAACACTATCAAAGGACCTTTGGGGGAACTGTATACCATTTCAGTGTTTCAACTGCAGGTTTCTAAAATTCTTATTTAAAAAATGAGGTTAATATCCTAATAAAATTTTTAGAAACATGCAGTTAAAAGTTCTTCACGTCTCCTTCCCTGAAGACCCAATTTCATTTGGAATTTAATCCCAAACTGATTGCCCTTTTAGCATTTCCCTTGATACTTCTCCAAAATGCACTCCTAAGAAGCCACATCTACATCTATCACACACCCACACCCACATACACACACACCACACTCTCTCTCCCGCACACACACCAATCACTTTCTTTCTCTCCCCCCCCCTCTCTCTCACACCACATTCTCCCTCTCTCTCACACACACACCTGGTCTGACTGGACAAAATGTTCCAGCGAGCTCCAGAGCAGCAGGCGGCATGAGAAGGCAGAAAGTGGGCGGTGGGGGCAGCAGCGGTGGAGGCAGAAGGCAGTATGCTCTGGCCTCCATTGTCACCACTCTATTTCTGCCTTCTCCCAGGGGACGACAAATTGAAGAAAGAAAGCAGCCACGGCAGCTGTATGCTCTGTCCACTGCATGCAGCTGCCATGGCCGCTTTCTTTCTTTCTTTTTGCCTGGGAGAAGGAAGAAGCGAGTGGCGACGGTGGCCAGAGCATGCTGTGGCCACGTCTTTCCTCCTTTCACCCCCAGGAGAAGGAAGAAGCAGGCAGTGGAGGCGGCGCCAGGGCACAGCTAGGGGAAGCAGCCCTGGGAGTTCCCACCCTCCTTTTCGGGGCACATCCGCCACCACTCACTGCACCACGGCTGCCACATGATAGGGAAAGCACACATGGCAGCTTAGCCAGCCAGCTGAGACCAGGGATGTTAGGGGAGGCCTGGCAAGGTCCAGGGATGGAGGGGAAGGAGCTAGCACAACTTGCAGGCTTACCTGTGAGCAGGCAGATCAGGGCTGCTCAGATGGGGCACAGGCACCACATGGGAAGGCAGGTTAGAAAAGCAAGCCACGAGACCCAGCGTGCCGCATAGGAGGAGAGGAGTGATTGGGAGGATCGAGCGGCAGGCAGGCGAAGGAAGATGAAAGTTACCAAATCCATTGGCATGTAAAGTTCAATTTTGATAAAACTGGACTGAGAGGTGAAAGTATGGGAGCTTGATTTCATTTTCAAGAAGTCAATTTCTTAAAAATCTATGCTATTTAATCTCTGTGCTTATTTTTTTACCTAATTGTTGCTTGTCGTTGTACTTTCTGGCTCTTTAATTCTGCTAAATAACCCAGTTTTCCCACTGCCTTCGAGAAAAATTCTGTCTCAAGGGAACAATAGACCTATCTCAAAGCTTCCATCTAGGGTGTCATTTGAACTATAATATCTCCTTGGAGAGTTGGATTACAGTTACCCTTGATGAATCCAGATCAGATATGATAACTTGTTTAACATTATTGGTTATTTTGTTAGACGTATCACGTATATACAGATCCTGCTTAAATCTGTATGATTTATCTTAAGTTTTTTTTAAAAAAACACCTCTAATTACAAATACTGTTTTAGTTTGAAAGACAAACTTCTTTTTGTACTTATTTGGTAACGCTTGATAAAGTCTAACAATTAGAAAGTCCAGTATTTCTGCCCTGCTGTTATAATACATTATGATGCAATGTAGAAACCAGCAGGCATCCTGATAGTGATGAAGAGCTGGTTTTATCTTCTTCTCACATGTCAAAAAAATGTCACACACAGATCACATCCTTAGAAGCAGCCTAAATTCAAACCCATCGAAAAAATCTTTGATCAAAGCTGTAAAACGCCTATGACAAATGCTTCAGTCTCAGCTGCTTCACCATACTGATTAAATTCCTCTTACAGAGATCATACTAGACACATTTTAGTGCAAAACAGAAGGCGTTCCAGTTTTGGAACACTTATGTTTCAACCGCTAACAAAACAGCCGACAGAAACATCTGAAAAGCCAGTCACAATATTTAAAAGTCATGGAAATACACCACCATATAAGGTTGCCTGAAAGAAACAGTTTTACTGAAGTATTGAAAAAAATAAGACAACAGTTATTTTTATGATGAACATGGATTTTTTAAAAAATCCCACAGAAAGCACAGCTCCACAATACAGTCCTTTCAGCAATTCCAAGAAGACTCCACACCCATTTGCACTACTCAGGTAATCCTGAGGACGCAGACAAATCTCCAAGTCTGCAAACTCTTTAAAAGAAGGCAAATGATCAGATGTCTGCAAGGAATATAAATCCTTCCATTCCCCACCATCCACTCCAGAGGTTGCCAACCGGTGGTCCGCAGACCACTGGTGGTCCATGAGAAAATTTTGGTGGTCCACAGCGCACCCGTGTCTGCAACAAGGATGATACTGGCAGCAGATGGACTGATGCGAATGGGGAGGGAGGGTAACATGTGGGAGATTGCAGCATCAGAGGCCTTCCTGGGTGTTCCCTGGCCTGCGAGGGGGTGGGGGTGGAAGAAAAGGAACCTCTGAACTGGTATTGGGTGGTGGGAATCTGATTTCCAAAGGCCGACGAGCCACATGCAAAGACCAGAAGGCTGGCGGGGAGGTGGGGCAATCCTGCAGTCTCCCTAGCAAACCCATGTTGTGGCTGCATTGAGGCCGAGCAGCAGCAGGAAGAGTGCGGACCTCCTGAGCTGCAGGAAGCGGCTGCAGAGATGCCCTCAGGTGAAGATGTTGTGAGGGGGAAGGGCTCCAATGCCGTGATCTCCTGCGCCACTCCTCTCAGGAGCCATAAAGTACTCACTGCCCCTCTGGTACCCACCAAGCCTCCTCCTTCCTCCTGGGCATGTGAGTGCTTCTGGCGAGGAGGAAGAGAAGCACGCCAGAGGTGTGGTGAGTGCTTTATGGCTCCTGAGGGGAGTGACGCAGGAGATCATGGCATTGGAGCCCTTCCCAGGTGTTCCCTGGCCTGTGGGGGGGAAGGAACCTCTGAACTACTGTTGCCTCCTGCATCCGTGCATTGAGGCTGAGCGGCTGCCAGCAATGCCCTCAGATGAAGATGTTGCGAGGGAGAGGCTCGACCCCTCCCCTCAGGAACCGCAAAGCGCTCACCATCCCTCTGGCACCCACCAAGCCTCCTCCCACTGTGCTTCTCTTCCTCCTTGGCAGAAGCGCTCACGTGCCCAGTGAGAAGAAGGCTTGGTGGGGTAATCTGCTATGAAGACAATTGTTTATAATTAATACCACAGGTAGTCCTCAACTTATAGCCATTCATTATTGACCATTTGAAGTTACAAGAGCACTGAAAAAGTGACTTATGACTGGTTTTCACTTACAACTGCTGTAACATTTCCATGGTCATGTGATCAAATTTTGGGTGCTTGCAACTGGCATGTATTTAGGACAGTTGTACTGCCCTAGGATTATGGGATCAGCCTTTGTAACTTACCCAGGCAGCTTCCAACAAGAAAGTTGAATGGCAGAAACCAGATTCTCTTAATGACCAGATGATCCACTTAATAACTGCAGTAATTTGCTTAACAAATATGGCAAAAAGGTCATAAAACTCACTTAACAATTGCCTCATTTAGCAACAGAAAGTTGTAAGTCAAAAACCACTTGTAGTTAATTTAATTTATATGAGATTTTTTGTTCTATCCTTGCTTTTTAGAGTTTAAATTATGACAGTGTGCATAAAGTTTGAATTTTAAGATTCAATTTTAAACTCAATAATGTTCTGCAGTATAATTTTGTTTCTTCAAATTGCATAGTTAGTATCTTAAGGTTCACTGCAAGAGGTCCTCAGGTTTTCATTGTATTGCAGTAGAACAATAATAATCATGCCCTCAAGTGCAGAATGTAAAGCCTTACTAAGAATTTAGTACATCAAGAACACATTTTCTATAAAAATATTAAAAATATTACTATAAAATATTAATATTATATGGAGGCAGGACAATTGTTACGTAAAAATTACACATAAAGAAACCCTCTCTCCTTCTCCCCTTCATATACGGTAATGTTTTTAAGAAGATACATTTATTTAAGAAACAGATTTGATCTATATATCTACCTTTCTTTTATTCCCATATGAAAAATAGAAAGCCTTCCATTCAAGGCCCATTCCACGTAGCCCTAGGTGCATATTATTATTATTTTAATTAAATGATCTTATCAGGGGATAAGTTATTTCTAACAGTAAACTATTTTAATATTTTTGGACCACATTATTCAAACAATTAAGAGGGTTTACAGAAAATGTGAAAAAGAAAGCTTCCTATCTTCCCAAAACTGAACAGGTGTAAAAATACCATTAAAATCCTATAGACCATTAACTGTTTGAAATATCCACCCTTGTACTTTCTGCAACATCAAGATAATAGACTTCAGCAATATTTTTATTATACAATGCATTATTATTTATTTCACCTCTACAGCTGCAGAAAGGCACCTGAACAACAAACTATACTGAATAGTATTTTTATCACAGCCAACATCTTCCTTCCTTTCTCCTCTGAAAGAGGAACAAAATTCTCACAAAGATAATGCTATCAGTTAGGTAAATATTTGGTTCATCATGTTTATACTATGTTCTATGTTCAATTTTCTATGTTCAACCAATAATGTCACTTGTGAAAAAGATATGGCATAATATTCAGTAATCCAAAAGCTTGTTATTGTTGAACAAAGCTGAACTGACATGTGAGTGAAATTTAAAAACTTAAGTCATATTTAATTCAGAACTGGAGTGCTGAATTACCAATTATAAAGGAGACAATAATAATTTGGAATTTAGTGCAATGGTTGCAATTCCACTTTCACTTAGAAGCAAATCCCTAAGAAATCAGGTTTTTTTCTAAAGTAAACTCAGAATTTGGATGTCTTTATATTATTCATATGCATTATGTATTCTTGGGTGTTTGTGTGTCTTCAAGTCATTTTTGACTCCTGATCAGATAAACTGTCATACACATAGCTTTCTTAATTTCATAAACATATGCATGCAAGTGCAAAGAATTTTTAAAATGCTACTTATCTCAATCAATTTGTATAAACCTGATAGTACCCACTTTCAGAACATAAAATTTTATTTTGGTTTCAGAGAGTGCAAAGTGGAATCTAGTTAAATAATGGTTAGTGACTGATACAAGGAATCACATGGTGCAAACTTATGAGGAATTCATGTAAACCAAGTTTCAGATAAGTTACTTTTATGCTAACCAATTTGAATTGTTTGGGAGGAAATTAAAGTGAAAATATTGTGAAAAAGCTGGTAAATTTATTAGCACATTGTTTAAAACAAGTAAAATAAAAAAATAATCTCTGAAATTTGAGAAATGAGAGGTTGAGACTCAGAGATAAACCTATTTTTTCTAATTTTATAAGCAATTTGATAAATTTGATAATATGGTAAATCAACAGCAAATGGGTAATTTTTGAGTGAGTTTGATATTCAACTGTTATCACAAGATTGCATAAGCATTTTGAAAGCCTCATTGAAACTTCACAAGATATTACAGACAATCAAACTCTAATAGAAAAGTCCCTGGCCCAAAAGTTTTTCTCTTAAATGGTACAAATCTATATTTACAGATTTGTTGATCCCAATATTAGAGATCCATAATAAAGTATTTAAATCTGTAAATTGCCATTATCTTTTTATGAAGTTTCTATAACATCCATTTTAAAAGGTTCTTAATTCTATAACTATTTTTTAAGCCACAAACTAACATCATTAATTTAAATTCTAAAATAGTAAATGTCTTGTTACTCATCAGGTGCAGAGCATGCTACTGTATTTACTGTAATTATCAGCCTTACTAGATACTAGATCAGACTTGGAAATCAACACCACAGGAAAACTTCATTAAGATTGATACTGTTTTGTACAATAACAAAATCTTACAAGCCTAACTGTTCTGTACCTCCCCATCCCACATCCCTTTTTATTCTCCATTTAATCAGAAAGGCATCTTGTCTGAGCCACTTTGGAATATTAAACTTGTTTCCCAGGGCTTAATGTTTCAGTCTCTTCAGCAAGGTTCCTGTATATTTCCATCAAGTTCATCTCCCTTACTCTCTAATTTATAATACAGCTGCAAAAGTTTTTAAAGGGCTATTGCAGTTTTAAGCTATGTCAGCAATATAATAATTTTCAAAT
Source organism: Laticauda laticaudata (assembly GCA_004320025.1). Classification (NCBI taxonomy): domain Eukaryota; kingdom Metazoa; phylum Chordata; class Lepidosauria; order Squamata; family Elapidae; genus Laticauda; species Laticauda laticaudata. The sequence goes on from BHFT01039970.1 coordinate 13,881, forward strand.
AATGGGAATGGGCGTTGGTAGAAGTTATCGTGAACGCCCTTTCGATCTATGCTGCGAGAGAGCCCAGGATGGGTGACTCCTTCCTATGACATCATTTAGCTGAGTCTGTACTAAGATATAAAAGCCAGACCCCAGGAGAGACCGCAGCTTTGGCGAAGATACTTGACAGACTGAAAGGTGTCTCTGAAAGCCCAAAATAAATACAGAAATATGATATGTTTTACCCTTCCGGACGAAGTCAAGGGAGGGGTTAGGTCTCTTGCCAGCGTTAGATAGAAAGGGTGTCATGGTAACTTCTTACCAACAGCCATTTCTCCTCCATGCTGCATCGACTAAGCCAGATGGGACATACAAAGCATGCATGTCATGGGAAAGGTACTCGTCTGGCTCATCACACCAAGAGTGGACTGTGGAACCACATCATTTGAAGCACCCAATCTGCCCAAAGGCTGCAGTCGGCCAGCAAAGGCATCCAGATGGTTAGTGTCTATGAAAGGAGACAGGATGTCCCTGTGCCGACATGACAAATCTACTCCAAGGATGCTTGGGTCACTGAGGCCCACGAAGTTGCCACGCTTCTGCGTAGAGTGCGTCGTCAGACCTCGTGGGAAACCGGGAGGCCGCCAGCTCTTGTAGGCCTGCTCAATGCAAGAACCTGACCCCATCTGCTAATAGTAGGAAGAGGCTTTGTTGCCCCAAGTGAGAAGGGAAAAAGGAAACAAACCATGGCTTCTGACTTCCTGGAGGAAATGGCGCTTATGTATTAATCTAAGGCCCTTTTTATGTCTAGCATGTGCCACTGCCGCTCTAAGTCACTGGTGCGGGGAAGGACCAGAAGTCAGGCAAAACATGTTCCTGGGACCTGTTGAAACCAGGCGTGTTAACCTTCGGAATAAATGAGGAGTCCAGACGAAGAAAACAACCCCTATCACATGAAAAGGAACAAAGGTCCTGTCTGATGGAAAGCGCGCAGGCTCGGAAACGCCTCATGGCAGAAGTGATGGCAACAAGGCAACACTACCTTCAGAGTCAGGAAATGGAGGAGACACTTTCTAAGGGGTGCAAAGAGGGCTATTGTAAGGGCTTAGAGACATATGAAGGTCGCCAGGAAGGAATATCTGTGAAAACCAGAGAGTCCAGGTTGGAAAAACCCCTTTCAAAACCTCCTACTGAAATGTGAATGGGATAAGGCAAGATGTGAAAGCCCCATGAAAGCCGAGGAGAGGGCCGCAACCTCCTGCATAAGGTGTTGGGGCCAAAACTTTTCTTCCAGCCCATGCTGAAGGAAGATTAAAACTTCTGCCCAACTGGGTGAAGTGGGAAAACACGCCCCTAGCAGCAACCATCAGGAAAAAAATCCAGTTGGCATCATAGATGTGCCTTGTGAAGGTTTGCGAGATTGCCAGCATAGTGAGGATGGACCCTTTCTGGGAAGAATCAGGCACTCCTCTTAGACCTCATGCTGCTCAAGTGCCACATGCGTCAGCTTGAACCACTGGGGCTCTGGTGGAGCAGGGGCCCCTGGTGAAGGGAGATTAGATGGGCTGGGAATCTCCAAGGAGAAGCCACCACAACAGGTTGACCAGTGTCCGCCAAACCAGGGCCTCCTTGGCCGAAGAGCGGTGCCCAGGAGGAGGACGCTCCGCATGTTCCGCGTTCAACATCTTCCGAATTACTGCGCAGAACAATGGAAAGTGGCGGAAAGGTTATATAGAGGAGATTCCGTTGGGCCATCTGCACCAAAAGAGCACTGGTCCCCTACGCTCCCTGGAAGGAAAACCTTGGTTGAAGAATCTCGGGGACTTGGGCATTTTGAGGAGTGGAAAGAGATCGCACCTACGCGTCTCGGTTTCGAATCTGAGGGAAAGATCCCGAATGAGACAGAGGAATGACCATTCGTGCGTAGTCGACACTAGCTCCTGCTGAGTCAGGTCGGCATGCGGAATTGTCGACCCCGAGATATGTGTCTCTACTTTAGATCGCAACGGGTGTTTCTCTGCCCATAACCCCAAACCGTTTACAGCCTCTCTCATGAGGGCTTTGGACCTCGTCACCCTGCCGTTGACAATAGCCTTTTGTGGCCATGTTGCCCATGAAGAGACTAGAACATAGAGCCAAGGTTCCAATTTGGAATTTCCGCCTTGAAATGCTATTAAGGAGAACCAGAATAATGGCTGTTGGAGCTCTAGCCAATTGTATGGGAAGGGATCTGCCTCTAGATCTGGACCAAATGCCCTGAGCTTCTGGTCCTGCATAATGGGAACCCCAACCCAGGAGAGGCTGGCATTCGGTTGGTTATCACCTAGCTGTCTGGGTCCCTGAACAGGAGTCCCTCCAGATTGACCGGGAATGCCACCAATTGAGAGATTCCGGTATTGTGGCTAGGAGTGGGACCTTGATGGATGAGTGGCATGAGTTTGCTGCTATTGTAGGTAAGGCAGGAACATTGGAGGGTTAGAGTGGAGCCGAGCCCACGGGAATGATGCCAATACAGGAGACCCATCTTCCCCAGAAGTTTGCCGACAGCAGCGGACAGGGGACATATTTGATGTTGTTGGGATTCTGCTGATTGATCTGCTACAAGGCTCTTTCATGAAGCTGGGACAGGGAAAACCTGGCACGACATTATCGATGACTGCTCCCAAGTGTTGCAATTTGGTTTGGGAACAGCTGGCTCTTTTCTGGTGTTGATGAGAAAATTGCGGGTCTGGAGACACGACAGAGTAATTTGGCAGGATCCGATGGGCCACATGGATGGAAAAGATGAATCAAAATGGTCATCAAGTTAGCATTAGGATCCTCCATGGAATAGAATACAGATATTGCCGATCAATGCTGTCAGAACCTTTGTGAAGACCCTGAGCCAATGAGAGGCCGAAGGGAAGTGCTGATACTGATATAATGCAATGATGGGCCAAAGTTGGGATGTGGAGGTAAGCCTCAGGTGAGATCAGTGGAAGAGAGGAGGTTCGCCCTCCCGAATGCTCTCTACAATAGAATGCAGAGTCTGCATTTAATCTTCCTTGTATTTTACAAATTGGCTTGAGAAATTTTTAGTCAAGGGATGGGCTTTGGGAACGATGAAAAGTTGAGAATAAGCCTAACGTCCCCATTTGAGAGGGAGAACAGGTTTAATTTTCAAGAAGGTGCTGAGATGGCTGATTCCATGAGGGCTTGCCTGGGAAATGTCCCAAGAGACAGGACAGATCAAAAAAATTTTTGGGAGGTGGCGTTAGGAAGTCCAATTGTAACCCTGACCTAATAGTGCTGAAGCACCAGGACATCCTTGTTGACTCCTCCCATTTGGCAGGCAAAAAGAAGGCTAAGGCGACTCCGAATGGTGTGGCGAGAACAAGTGATCACTTAGAGGCGACAGAAGAATGACCCCCTCCCCCAAATGCGCCATATCCAGTAGAAGGTTTTTGCTGGCCAGATGCTTCCACCCACTGGTCTTGGCGTTGGAGTAGAGCCTGTGCAGACCGGGGGAAGCGAGATGCTGGTTGTCCCTCAGAAGAGTCAGAGGGCGAAGGAGCAGGGCTATAGTTGGCTTTCTTCCCAGAGGAAAGAGAGAATTTACGTTTATCTCTGGTTTCGCATGAGATAAGGTTCCAAAGCATCGCCAAAAAAGCTTCTTGCCTGCGAATGGAACTGAAGCCAGCTCCATTTTCACCGTGACTCCGCCTGCCAGAATTTGAAGCGATAAAAGTCTTCTTTCGTGTTACAGAAGGAGTCATAGCCTTGATGGCAAGATTGCAGGAATTGAGAATGGCATCCGCAAGTGAATTCTGCCACTAGCGAATCATTTATGAAGGTCTTGGGAAGACCCAAAGGTTCAGAAGCAGGCAATCTATTCTGGCAATCTATTTCTTGGTGTTAGCCACCGATCATGATGCCTTTGTGGGAAAAGAGGATGTTGCTGTTGAATCTGAGCCCAGCAACAGCCCAGAAAAGAAGACAGCAGGCCTGGTGATTGCGCTTGAGGTCTGTTTGAGGCAATTTATCATCCTAGGTTTTCCAGGTATCTTCTGGCTCGGTGGGAGTGCCCAGAAAATGAGAACAAGGCCAGAAACCGAGAATTGTCACAAGAAGGTGCTGCCAGAGGCATTTGTCCAGAACTGTGCTGACATTGTGAAAATGCTTAGCCAGAGAAGAGGATGGGCTGAGAGCTCAAAGGAGAAGCGCACTGTTCCTTGACCAATGTCCCCTTGGTTAGAGGGATTTCCTGTTGGCTCGGAGGCCCACTTCCTAGTGGTGCGACAGCTTGTGCCCGGTGACCGAGCCCTATGCTGACCTCGAGTAACGGCCTGAAGAGAGCAGGATTGCAAACCATCAGAGGATGCTGCTTCTGGGCCGAGAGAATCCTTTACCTCCAGAAAGATGTTTGTCAAAAAATCCGCCCTCTTCACACTCTGAATGAGGAAGAGTAATCGTGTTCAGCATGGTGAAGGCCTTCCTCCTCATATCAACCTCCCTTCCCATTTATCTAGAGAGAGAAGAAGACCCTGAGGTCTGGGCCTGTGTAAATCAGGATGGATGAAGCAAGGACTGCTATCAGACCAACGGAGAAGGGCCTGAACCCTCTTCCAGAGGTTGAAGAATTTGCTTGAAGCCTTCAGGCCAATCCACGCCGTAATGGCTTAAATGAGACAACATCTTGGAGTCATCCCCGGTCTATGCTCAAAGTGTAGAGGCAGACTAGTCGACAGGCCCGCTGGCTGTGGCGAGTGAAGGTGGCTTCAGCCTAGAATGAGGGAGAGGTTTCAAGGCCTGGAGGCAGGGGAGGCAGGCATAGGGCCAGAGCCTGTTGGAAATAAAGGCTCAGATCTGCTTAATCCTGGGGATCTGATTGTACTGCAAGCGAGCCTCAGGAGGACCAGGATGGAGGATGGAAGAGCTCATAGATAACTTCTCCCCTGGAGGCTTTGGTTGGGGCCACGCAGGTATCACCTGAAACATGCTGTAGTTGCATTCCTTTCTGTTGTAATAGTTTTGTTGAAACTGCCCTCTGTAGAGCTGCAGGTCTGCGGGCTTCTCTGCCCGATCAATCAGCCTGAGCTGCCTTCTTTAATAAGGCCAGAACCTTAGCTTTGATTTAGCAGCCACCTCCCTTCTGGACTGATTGGGTGTTTGTTGCCTAACGTCTTTTTTTTAATTGGGGCTTAAGGACTGTCCCACGGGGGGGTGGGGGGGTGAGCTCTGCCTGAGCCTTATCTTGCTCCATTTGTAGAATAAAGGCTCTTGCGTTGGAAAGAAGCCATTTAGAAATTTTTCTATTAAGTCCCTTAGGGTATAAATGGCCCCTGGACTTATAAAATGGCCACTCACCTCGTGGTGGAAGGCTTGAATCCAAGATGGCCACTGACTACAGGAAACAGGCTCCAAGATTGAAGAATCACTCCTGAGGCTATACAGACCCCAGAGCGAAGTCAGCAAGGGAAAAACGCAGCAAGCAGCCACATGAGCAGCTGGCTTGTGCTCTTATCAGTTTGCCGATCATTTTTACAATCGCTCCAAACTGCAGGCATGGGGGAGGTCTACAGACGCTGCCTAGCTTGTCTGCACAGAGCTCTGTAATGCTGCTCCCAACATTGCAGGAGAGAGAGAGAGCCCTGCTCTCCTGGAAGAGCAGCTGCCCTGGGAGCTGCTTGAAGCGAAGAAAAAAAGTACTGAAGATCGCTGGTGAGTGCTATCTAACAGAACACTTTCAGAGACACAGCTACTGGCTGAAAGGACTGAGTCAAAAACTGGGGTCTCTCCCGGGGGCTGGCTTTCATATCTTAGTACAGACTCAGCTGAATGACATCATAAGAAGGAGTCAACTCATCCTGGGCTCTCGATGCAGCATGGAGGAGAAGTAATATGTTATGTTCTGCATTGACTGGACCTACATTAAGCAATGTGTTATTTTGGGGACAGATAACAGAATAATTGGGACTTCAAATCCAGAGAAGAGAAAGTGCAAAAATAATCCTGGGAATATTTAGCCTTGATTAGAGAAAACATGGATAATATACACAACTGAAAAAATATTACATAGGAGATAAAGACTTGTTCTCTTATCTGCCCAAAGGGTAGGATGCAAAACAACGGATTTAAATTGCAGGTAGGTAGAATAATTAAAACCAATTTCAAGAAAAGTGGTGTACTTCTCTTTTTGCTTGTATCTGTCTCATTTTTTTTTTAATTTGCATTACTGCACTGAGCAGAATATTGGATTTAATGGCCATAGTCTCTCCTTGCTCTTCCAGCAAGAATCACAAGTCCAGTGTCACCCTCAGATTATGAATGTGCTCTATGAGCACAATCCAAGAAAAATAAAAATCAAAGATGGCACACACAGGCACAGTATTGGAATCAATCAAAGTGTCCCATAACCAGGTCTGAACCAGGGGTGGGATTCAACCGGTGTTATTACTAGTTTGGTGATTACGTTGCAAGTGCGTGTAAAATACCTTATGCTGTGTTGCCCGGACAGCTGAAAAGCTCTGCATGCAGGTGCGCAGCGTTCAAAAAGCCTCTTTTCCCCTGCTTTTTCAACCTCAGCTGTGCCATGCAAAGCAGCTGAGGTTGAAAAAACAGGAAATAAAGGACAGGTAAGAGCCCAGGCAGGCGGGTNGGCGGGTGGTCCAAACAGCAGCAAACACAGAACTGGTTCTGTGTCTGCTGCTCTTCAGAGCTACCGGCTCTATAGAACAAGGCAAAACCGGTAGCATTCCACCCCTGGTCTGAACTCAGATTGCCATGGGTTAATAACACATTCTCCAGAACTTTCTGCAACTGAAGTCCCACCATCTTTTCAATCACCTTCTTCCAAAAATGTTAGGGATAGAATACAGCTGTTCAAGTTTCTGGAGACTCCCCTTCTCTCTCTTAAAGAAACATTGACTATAGTTTATATTCAAATCTTAGTCCCCTCCCTATTCGAATTAGCCAGGTGGGCAGGGGTCTAGCTCACAAGTGGCAGAAGGAAAGAAAAGAAAAGTTGAGAGGACTCTATTCCCTTAGGATCCAGATAATGCTACAGTAGGTCACTTCTGTCAGCTCAATAGCCCAATCAAGCTTCTAACCTGAAGCAGATTTGAGCACTTTTATCAACAAAATGTTTGGTCAAATAATTACAACTTACAATAAATGGACCTTCTGACCCACCTTTCCCCTGGTTGGCACTCCATGGACACAAGAAAGATGGAAAAATAATTATATTTTATCATTGTTATTGACATAGACCTAAACCTGGACTCTTACGTCTGGTTGCATTCATTTCTTGTTTTCCACTACTGTCACTGCATGCATTTCTTTACTCTTTTCATAGAGCTTCTCAATAAATCAGTCCATGCAGTACAGGTTGGCAAGTGAAGAAAAACCTCTTGGATTGATCCTGCCAAACACCCTATTTGCATCTATTATTTCAATGAGCAAGGAGGCACTTAAATAGAAGCAACTTCCAGATAGCTGGGAAACTCCCCGAAGTGCTGCTATGAAACCTCCTGGATTTATCAGAGATCCGGGATTGACCATCTTAACAGACCTCTTTTCCTACAATGAAGAACATGATCTGCACATGACAACTAAGGGTAAGTCTCCCAGAACAAGATCATGACAGAAATGTTCCAAAGGGAATAGCAGATCTGGAATATAATGTTTCTTAGAAATTCATATACTAAATGAAATTCTCTCAGGTAGTTTATCCCATATTTGGAAACAAATGGAAGAAGACCTAAACATAGTGTCTAAATTTCTGTTATTAATTTAACTCTGAAATCGACTTATATTTTTAAAGGTTTTCATTTTTATTCTGTACTACTTTAAGTGAATTTAAAATAGCATTAATGAATTTATCCTAGCTGGAGCATCCTTCAAAATTTTCACGATGCAAATTAATAGTTCTAAAAAGCAGGTACATTTTTTTTTATATTTTCAGGATTATAATGCTACTTATCTCAGTTTTAGATACCAGCTCGAATAAGGAACTTCAGAATTCAGCTCTCCTGGGGCTGAACTTGAAACTTGTTATCTGATCCTTTTGAAATCCTGGAAGACCTATGTGCATTCAAGGATTAGTTTCAGGACTAGTATTAACATATGGAATATATTGAGTTATATATAACATTTTGATTTTTAATACTCATGAAGAGCTTATGGAAGTATGGAATAACCCACATTTTAAAATAGCAGGCGAGTTTATTTGGAGGGAACTCTTAAACCTCTCACAATGTTATTAATTTGAACCAACTTAGATCTGATTATGAAAAGTTAAATATCCTTTGAGTTGACAGATAGTCAATTCAAAAAAGCTATAGAATAGAGCTTCTATATTATTTCCAAATTATATCCTTTATTCTGCAATAAATTTAGAAATCCTAGGAAAACTAGATTAAAACAAAACGGAGAAACAAGAATAAAAACTACTTACTGATTATTTTAAATGTATTTAAAGCACATATGGTAAACTATCATTTCCAGTTTACAACCATAATGTTCCTTAAATATTGCATATGTTTATATTGGGGGAATATTAAACATATTGAAAATGCCTACCTAAGATTATGTTTACAAAATATAATTTATATTTGTAATCAATATGAACTATATAATATTATAAACATTTAAAATGCAAAAAATAAAAGTCTTTTTTAAAAGATAACAATTTTTCACTGAATAAACTGATAAATTTAATACTCCTAATTGCATAAAAAAGCTACTTTGCTCTTCCAACTGTTGCTCAATAAAGTAATTGTTTTAAGTAATATTCCATCATGAAATCTTTTGCTTATTTTGCATAATATAGTCAGATTCCAATCTCTGCGATTTACCAACTGCCCCAAAATCCAAAAACCTTCAAATACTGAATAGAAAAGAAAAAAAATTGGAAACATTAAAAAACACTTTCCCTTACAAAGAGGATCTATGCAAGAAATTAACAACGTTGTCTAAGAACTGTAAACTACTGGAAAATCTCTCTAAATATCAAGAATATAGAAAGAATTCTGTAGTATTCTCATAAAAATAAAATTTGAACTGTGGAAATGTCAGATTTTATTGAACGAGCATAAATTCCATTGTTCCATCTTATTCAATATCCATCTTTTTTTTTCTTCCAAGATGTAGGAAGAACAAAAGATGACAGGCAATTCAATATTAATGGTTTAAACAAAAGCATTTGTCATGTATACTTGCTAATAGAGGAAACTCTCATATGATGCAGAAGTCATTCTATTATGAAACAGATATCACGCTTAGACATCATCCTAATAAAAGTACATTTACTTTGTCATGGTTTGTAATTTCAATTTTGCTTGGAAATTACAACAATCTTAAGTGTCGCAATATTCTAGTTGTAAAATAAGAGTTTGCAGGGGTTGTAGATTATAGATTCAGTTTGAATGGGTAGAAAATAAATTTCCTCAATAAATGCACAGCTGAAGGCAGTTGTGTTCAGCTACCATATCAAAAATACATCCTTAGATCTATATCAGTATGCCATACTGTCAATAGGTAACTGAGAAATTACAGTTTTTACATTTCTGAAACTGAGAAATAAAGGTAGCCCTCAACTTACAACCACAATTGAGCCAAGAATTATGACCATAAGTGAGGCACCCGCATGATCTCCTTGCTTAATTATCACAATCCTCACTGTCCCTGTTTGAGGTGGTAAAGTGATTGCATAATTCATTAAGCAGAGCATGGAGCGCCTCAAAGAGTCGTGAAGGCCTTAGGAGACATAGTGCAGGCCCAGGCCTACATAGCAGCACCTGCCCAGCTCACATATGGCCTGCCCTTGGCCTCTCACACCCCTTGAGGCACTTCTTACACAGCTTCCTCCTCACTGGGTTCCACACTTTTCAGCCTCCTCCTCCCCATCACAACTTAGTCCACCTATTTTTTCCAAAGAGAACTGACCTATGCTAAAGGCCGCCAACATTTTGGGAGTGGCAGTTAATTCTCATGATTCAAAAATGAGACTAGTTCCAAAATGGCACCAGATTCTAGGACAGGATCATATGGCTTCTGTATGGGAAGGCTGCATGGCAGATCCACCAAACTGAGCATGTTGGGGGGGCGCAGAAGTCCAAAGATGTAGGACCCAGTGGGGCAGGAAGCAGAGCCAAGGTTCGTGGGGAAGTGGGAGGCAGGTCTAAGGGACTCAGCAGGGCAGGAGAAAATAGGCAGGGAAGGGTAGGAGCAGAGTCCTTGTGTTTGATCATAAGGGTGACTGGATTGTCCAGCATCTGAATTTTCTTCATGCGACCATAATAGCACTGCAGTAGTCCTAACTGGTCATAAGTCCCTTCATTCAGCATCATTATAATTTTGAATGGTCTCTGAACAAATGGTTGTAAGTTGATATCTATCTTGTATCATCAAAAGATACAAAAGGTACAAAACCCATTCAGATTATGTGGGAAATACATACATGCTCTTACATCCATGAACCTATTGTATACATACATACACTCATACACACACACACACACAGACTCACATGTTTACTCAACCTCAGATTGCTATGATTTCTGATGGGATTTTGATTTCAGTAATTAACAATTTTTGAAGTCTTCCTAAAGAGATTCTGATAATGTCAACCACCACATGACATTCAAAAACATCTATCATTAAGCAAAGCTAAAGAAGACGCTAAGCACAACTGTAGCAACATTGTTTCATTATATTGAACAACTATTCTCTTTATCAACATTTTGGCTCAAGATAAACTTCAGTACTTTTCCTTATATTGAACAGTCTCACTCTCTTCACAAATTGGGAAGTTAAATGGGTTTCCGGATGTTTTGCTGACAAAAATGTGTGTCCCTTCTGGGCATTAATTTTAAAACCAAACTAGCTGTGTCAAATATTTCCTGTTGGGAGGAACACATTTTGCTTGCCTCCCCGGCTATGGAAATAATATAAAGAAAGAGTTACGAAGGTTATTTATGGTTAATTGATTCTGACATTCTATAAAAGTCTTGCATTTAAGTAGGAAATCAAATAAACTTTTTTTCAGGAGTTTCAAGCAATGGAATACAGACATAATGTGACTGCCTGCTGATGTCAGCTTATTACAACTTTTAAACAGTTTTCTTTTTGTAGCTTAATGGTGTTATGCATATGAAGTGTATTTATTGAAGAAATGCTATGATTTGCTCCTTTTAGTTCTTCAACCAATCCAAAAGCTTTTATCGCTAAAAGGGCAGTTTGGGGTATATGTCCTTGAAACATTTTTAGCTTTAAATTAAAACTGTACCTGTGGAACTCCAAAATATTTACTGAGGTGAAAAAAAAAATCTAAACATGACTATTCTTAGAAGTTTGGGAAAAGAGAAGCTTCTCAGCCTAAGATCAATGCATTGTCTATTTCCACTGAAGGAATGGGGAGAATGCAGATATTCTATAGCCTCAGGGGAAGGAGCAAGAAATCTAAAGTGAAGTTGGATTGGAGGGAATTACAAACAGGAAATATGGCAGCTGGATATAATCTGTTTCCTTAATGACAGTTCAACACTGTCAGAATTGATCAATATTTTTCTTGGTCATTAAAACTGTCTACAATAAAACTTGGTTTTCAGTTTGGTCATATATGTCCCTGAGAAAGTTGCTGTAATTGTATTGCTGAGCTGTAATTGTATTTCTGAGCTGTTGGATCTGACAAATGTGATCAAAATTTCATAGAATTAGAGTTGGAAAGAACTTCAAGGTCACTTGTCTCACTCTCTAAATACAACTTAAACCTGTTCATAACAATAAATAGAAATCATAAGGGAAAAAGTGGGATGTTTATGTGTCTGCTTATGTTCTGTAAACACCTGTGCATTTCCCTCAAATCCTAGAAATATTCTAGCAAACAACATAACATTGGAATTATTGGTGTTATTGATACATTTTAAAAGATATTGTCACAAAAGTGTTACACTTCAATTAGATTTTGTTGAATTTGCATTGCAGTTTATAAAACGTCCAACGGAGGTACGACAAATTGAAGAGAACTCTGCAAAAATGATGCCAATGATGGTGGCAAAAGCATTTCTCTAGATAAGGGAAGGACAGGAGATTGCCCACATATGCTCTGGACGGCTGCTCATCATAAGGAGACTTCAGGACAGTGGTTTTTTGTGAGTCTGAGCGCCTGGAAACAAAGGAATTAGCCATCATGCTAACAATTGCAGTCGAGACTTTTCAGTTCACAAACCCATAACCCTAACCATTACTAAATTATTGGAGACCTTTGGAAAGTTTGAAAAAGCAGGTAAATCTGCCTTCAATCCTAAACAAAAGAAAAAATTAACCATAAGTTTAAGAATTTAAAGACTCTGAAATAAAGATAACATAGAAGATAGCAACTTCAGCCAACCACTGCAGAGTCCAGGCGATCATAGACAATGCCAGTCAGCCAGTCAGAATGTACTTTGTTTCAAAACTGGCCAATTACTGAGTAGAGTTTTTGTGTCTCCATAATCAACAAATAGCTTTCCCCTTTTCTTCACAAGAAATAGAAAATATATTTCTTGGATTATGGTGCATATACAATTCATGTATTTGGTCTCATGTATTTATATGTATTTGTCAGGTAATACATGAAACCTTTTTCATCACAGTTGTATAGGTTTGCAAACAACATTGTCAAAGGGTATCTGCAGCCCAAGAGACAGGCCCTAAAATTTGTTGGAAAAATCAGGACAATTTATATGCTAATATACAATATGACTATATGAAAATATTATAACAGAGGGAATGTATATTTGATTTTGCATGTACTGACTGCAGCTAGAATTGTATTTGTACAACAATGGAAATGTGAAGAGATCCCAACAGATGAACATGTAATTTAAAAAATATTAGAATGTGTAGAAATGGATAGGCTAACACTAAAATCAAAGAAGGAAACTGAATACGTTTTGACTTGGGATCAAAGGTTAGCTGATAAAAACAGGAGCTAGATACAGTGAAATAGACGGATAGGATCAGTGATATAAGAAAGACATGTTAATTGGTTAAGTAAATAATATTGATACTACTATAATTAACATCAATGTAATGAATATTGTTGTAAACACCTTGATTATTATATCCTAAAAATATTGTACCCAGACAACACATTGTTCGATTGAAATTGGAATTTTTATATGCTATAAAAATAAAAACTTGGAACAATATAACGTTACATTATACAGATTGACAGTAATATGTGAGTTGAAAAACAAAGTTGGTAAAATACTCTCACAGTTTTAACCAGATACAGATTGTCATTAGTTTAAAATCTTAACTAAAAAGGTCAGCCATGCAATTTTTGTAACAAAAATACAGAAATAGGTTTGCCATTTCTTAATTTAGGTTTAGGATATATTGTATCTTCCCAGTCCAAGATTACAGCATTGAAATTCCATGGTTGCAAACTGCCATCCAAGGATTAATCAGACCCAATCATGTTAGTTTTTGAAACTACACAAGTTGATCCAGCTGATACTATCTAACACAATCTTACTATTTAGACATTAAAATGTTGTAGAAATCTGTTTTTCTAAATTCAATTAATTTCAAAAACCTGCATGCATGCATGCATGCCTCCTAAACAGTCAATTTGCAATAAAAGGACATAGCTACATGTTGAAGGACACACTGCATGTAACAGGAAAAATCTCTCCATGCCAAAATCTGGGCAAAACAACTAAACAGAATGTGAATAGTTTCAGTCCCTGAAAACTCTGGAAAAGATATATAATGAAACTGAAGTACTGAATTTACATATCACATTAATTCAGAACAATTTGATTCAATTCATATAGAGGATGAACTCATCCACTGTGTTGGAAAAAACATAGTTGTCCTATTCAACAAACCAAAGTCAATCAAGTATAGCTTGATATGACATATCAGCAATCACTAAAGAGCTGCTCCTGGTCAACCTAAACAAAAGTGAGCTAAAAGGAACAGTGGAATATCAAAGTACATGACAATGAGGAACAGTCATATTAGCATCAGGCAACTGGTTCAATCAAATCAGATCAGATCTTTATTATGGTCATACACCAGCATGTGGAACAACCAAAAGAGGGATACCTGAAAATTCAAAGTAGTCTAAAAAACTGTAAAATTGAAGTTTTCAAGAAAAAACCAAATCTCCAGTAGAATGTACACATGTATATTCAACAATAATACTAAATGAAGCAATGTTGTCGTTCCATACATTGCAGGAATATCTGAAAAGCTCAGGAGGATCTTCAGCCAATACAACATATGTGCACACTTTATACTCAAGAAGCTTGTCTACCCCAAGGTAGGAGCTTGTCTACCCCAAGGATAAAAAACCCACACACAAACTGAGCAACGTGGTATATGCAGTACAATGCAGTGAGACATGTGCAGATCTCTACATTGGGGAAACAAAACAACTACTTTACAAATACATGGCACAACATAGAACAAACACATTAGAACAACAGCAGTCCATTTGCATTTAAAACACAAAGGCTATTCCTTTGAAGACAGCAAAGTCCACATTTTGGACAGAGAGGACCACTGGTTTGAAACAGGAGTCAAAGAGGCCATCTACGTCAAAATTGAACAGTCCACTCAAGAGAGGAAAGGATACAACATCATCTATCTCCAGGCTACAACATAGTCCTTTCACCAGTTCCCAAAAGGCCCACATCTATTTGCACTACTCAGGTGACTCTGAGGACATAGATAAACCTCCAAGTGGCCTCAAATACTCTCTAAAAGAATGCAAATATAAACCATTCCCCCCCATCCAGTCAGAGCTGAAGAAGCTTCTTGGATGAGAAGCGAAATATCTTTATTGAAAAATAGGAAAGTCCAGTTGCCTCTTGAAAAAACATATTTGGGAAAATTTAAAGGACCCTTTCCCACATGCCAGTAGAATGTCATCAAATTAGAGTAGCAAAGCCTATAGAACAGAATCCTTGTTGTCCTAAACTTATCTTTTCCCAATAGACTTTTTTTCCACATCTAGAGAGTTGGTTTGAACAAGAATCTCATTAAAATACGAGACACATGGAAAATTACACAATTATCCCAAAGGTGCTTTTCCAAAAGGCAACTGGACTTTCTTCACCAAGAAAGTCCAGTTGCCTTTTGGAAAAGCATCTTTGGGATAATCATGATCTGGATGATTGGAAATCTCCACAGACTTACATTATGTTAAATATTGCCAGATTTGGCATAAGACTTGTTACACTGTATGATTCTTGGGAAATCCAAAGCATCTTCTGTTTTGTTTCCCAAGAGATAAACACAAGGAAGAAGTCTTTGATGGAAAGCAAAGAACTCCCAAGGTGGACAAACTATATGGTATTAGAAGATTTAGCCTAACTTGGGAGAAAATTAGCTTTCATTAAGAAAGCACTGGAAAAATGAGCCCGTCAGATTTTAAAATATCCCTGACTCTCAGTTTTTAACTGCTCCAGATTATAGTTAAGTTCAAAGAACATACTAGGCCTATGTCAAAATATATTAACAACTAAACCCATGCAAAACTAAATATAACATACTACACTACTGTTTGTTTTTAAGCGTATGGATTGTAGAACAACTTCATAATGCTGGAGTTTCACTAGGAAAAAAAGTCTGATTAAGAAAGGTCAATTCTCTATGCATCATGGGACTGCATGTGGGATAAAGGAATTTAGAATAGACAGTGCACATTTATTCTTTTACAGAAGGATCTCTCTGAAACAGTTTTAATTACTGGCTCTAAAAATAAACAAGCTTGCAAAGGGGAATTTAACTGCATATTTGTAAGAACTTAAAGTAATAATCTGAAGATTCATTTGCTTCAAATCTAACATGCATTTGATAAGTTATTTTATCAAGAGTTTAAAATCTGCATTGGCATAGAAAGTACTTTGTTAGACTAATCCTGTATTTTCGGAACATATAATTTTAAAACTTTCTTTGAACCCTTTAAAAACCCTGCTTCATGAAACTGGACAATTTCTTAAATATTTTCAGATCTAAAGTTAATAAATTGTGACTAATATGCACTTTATTATTCATTAAACAAATTTATATAGCCACCCAACTCATACATAGGTGACTTTAATAGAAAGATACAGAATACACAATTCAATTATAACTACAAAATATACAATATCCCACTCTGTGTATGTTGTGATATAGGCAGTAATTTTAAAAGCTGAAATACCATATTACAAATATAACATTGGAAGGGCAACAACTAAAGGCTAGGTCCCACTGGCCGACGGACGCAAAACGTATGCATAAAGGACACAGTGGACGAGCAAAATTTCAGCTCCAACCGGTGTCATCACGCTTTAAAACTATGGCAAAAAATTGCCAAGAAAAGGTGAAATAGAACAGGAAAAGATTCGTGAGATGGATGTGGCGTCCGATCATCTGATCAGTCCCTACTAGCACATGCCCGTTTTGTAGCCTACTTTCGAACCGACGTCCTCATGGCCTCTAACCTACGCTGTCTCTCCAGATGCCGCCGATATCACGCCGCCATCAACACGAATCTGACACGCTCAGGTCCACTCGGCGAGTAATTGTGACGCGATGATAGCTGGCGGAGGATGAGGATGAAATGTTAAACAGATGTTCATCGGAAGCCTAGCGGATGACAACGGATGAAGCGATGCATCACGTATGCCTAAAGGAAAGAAAGGGGATGCCGTGCGGATGTATATTGGATGCAAACGCATCCTTTCTATTTCCGTGCTACTAACGCGTGTGGTAGACGTTCCGTGTAACTTTTGTTTCCTCCCTCCTTCCGTTTTCAAGCTGCAGCGCGGAGTTGTGAGTTGCGAGATGCCCAGAGGATGCAGAGAGGAACAGCGGACGTTTAACGATTGATAAACGGACATAGAACGTTTGTGCTCGTATGTTGCAGATTTACATCGTACACGGCGGAAAGTTCATCCGTTCACAAAGTTTTGTGCAGCTCAAAACTTCTTGTATGGATGAAATCGCAAGTGGGGGGAACAAGCATGCTCGACGTGATAGAGTGTATGAAACACGTATACGTATGCAATGAGTACACAACAGATGCATAGCGTTTTCCAACGGATGGCAAGCTTTTTTTAACATTTTACATCCTTTTTGCATCCGTAAGTACAGTGGGACAGGGCCTTAATAAATAAATGGAAGTAGAGTTACTTGGAATTAGCTAACATCACTGTATATCAGTCTTCCTTTAACTTTTCTCTCAGAACCTCTTCCCACTTATTATGGAGGACTGCAAAAAAGCTTTTGTCCGCATGAGTTATGTTTGTCAACATTTAATATGTTAAAAAGGAAAGTTGATGCATTCACTGCCACTGTCACTTCTCAGATTGTTTGATAGGATTTTAAGGTTGTATTATTTTTGAACATAAGATGGCAAACAATTTTGATTTCAAAGACCACTGAGGTGGAGGGGGGGAGAAAAGAGGTCTTAGGATCACACAAAACACTGCTGTATAGCAATGTTGCTGCTATCATGCAATAATTCCTAAATATTTGTTTCCTGACTCCTATTTCAATTCTTTGAACCTGAATCTTAAAACTTTTATTATTATTTTTAAGATAGGAAAATAACACTAACTCAGCATTCCATATCATATCTCTGTAAAATTATCATCTTCTCTCAAGTAAGCTTACCATTTTTATCCCATATTTCTACAAGCATACTGTGCTATGTGTGCTATAGTAGATATAAGAGTACCAGTTCCTGCACTTATGTAGAAACATTTCTAGACAAACCAAACTACATTTCCTTCTTACATAGCAAAAAGAAAACATAAGAAAAATATTGGAAAAATAACCCTTCATTATATCTCCTAAAAAGGAACAAAACTCTATTCTTTTTGAAGCAGGCCTATAAAAATAAGCATGCTTCTGACTGAGTTCTTATTAAGAAGTACCCTAAATTTATTGAAGTATTCCCAGAACCTGAATAAATGTATTCATATAAATTTATAAACTTATTTTCCAGATTCAAACCTTCCTTGCAAATTACAAGTAACTGTTTTTTACCATGGTTATATACCTGCATTGGTCGTGTTTCAACAAGTTACCCACGTTTCCTTGACTGTATGTATTTCTGGAGCCAACTAAATTTAGTCAACTCTCACGTGGCCAAACAAACCTTAATTACTACTGGATGTTAAATGCTCAGGATAACACAGAGGAGGAGGGCACATTCGTTCTAATGTTGACATTTCCCCCAATGTTGGGGAAGAAGAAAGATCACCCTCTCCACCTGGCACTCACCTAATACACTGACCCAGCCCAGCGTGCCATTAAATAAAGAAACTACTACTGGCTGCTTTTCACTTTCCTTGGCCAGGTGGTCAATAAAACTCCTCTCTAGCCATGCTGGGAAGCCAACTTGTCCCCCATCTCCATAGGAAAACCATGGGGATGGCCTTTCAATGGAGAGTGGGGGGGGGAATGCCCCCTTTACATCCCCACGCCCAATTCTCAAAGAGGGGGAACCAGCCTCCGTTTCTGATGCTACTATGATCCCCTTGCGTGTCAGATCTCCTCCCCTTGCGTGCCAGTCTCATAAGGAAGACGACTGACACTCATACACACGCACACTCCTCTTTCTTGCCAAGCCACTCAACCACGGGAGAGGAAGCCCAAACGCTTGTTCCTGCCATTCCTCCACCCACTTCTCCATGATTCCCCCCCCCCCCCCCAAGNCCCACGATGACCTCCCTTCCTCCACGCCCGGCCCCTTCCGATAGGAAGCCGCCCCCCCCCTCCTCCAAAATACAAGGCAGAGACACAACGGCGTATTACCCATAGCCACACCTACCTGTCTTCTCATGGTCGTAGCCCACCACAATGAAATAATCTGCCAGGCGGGCCATAGCTGAGCAGAAGCCGGCTTCGTCCTCGCGAGCCTCGCTCCACCTACCACTCCCGCTGCTGCTCCGGAGTAGTTCAGCATCCTCCCTTCAACTCCCCCTGTCCTGCAAAAAGAGGCAGCGCTGGCAACGGCGGCGGCGGCAGCAACAGCTCGGCCATATTGGACCGTCAGGCTCCTGGTGCGCCTGCGCGGTTCTCATTTTTTCTCTCTCCCCCCCGCCCCCCTCTCCCATCCCTTTCGGAGAGCCGTTCTCCAGTGGCCTCGCTCGAGCCGGCCTCGCGGTGAGCAGCGGCAGCAGGAGGAGGAGGAGGAGGAGGGAGAGGCAGTGACAATGGCGGGCCTTGCAAACGCCGCGCGCTGTGTCCAGGACGGGGGTTGCCTCCGCTCAGCTTCGAGGGGGCAGTTTCGTTGCTCCCCCCTCACCCCCATGATGTTCCTGTTTGAAACTGGACGTGGGTGACACAATTGCTTGGTACGGGGCTCGCCTGACGCCGCGCCCTGCGACCCGAAAACGGAAGGCGCTCTGAGAAATAAAGCTCAGCCGCCCTCTTCAATCAGAGGCTCCCTTCCTGTTTCCGAAGTTGAAGTGGAGCCGCCGCGCTTTTGGTAGGCGAGAAGCGTTGGAAGCCGCTTTTCTGGCTGCAGTCCTCAGGAAAATCGGTTTCGGCTGATTTCCGTAAAAGACGTTACTCCCGAGTAAGAAGAGATAGGCAAACAGCTTGCCTTCGGAAATTGTGGGCGCTCCATCCCTGGCGACTAAACAGTCACTTACTTACCTGAAATGGTATATAGGTTCTCCTGCTTGACCAGGGGGCGAGACTAGAAGACCTCCAAGGTCCCCTTTAGCTCATTCTGTTCTATTCTATTCTAAATACCCGTTGAGAAGGACGCTTAAAATGCCCTCCAGTCGTTTTTCTGTTGTTGTTGCACATGTGGAAGTGTGGCTTGGGTGGGGGTGGGGGGGAATGGGTTTTTTTGGCTAAAATGCTGGGTGTGAAGGTGATTCAAAAACGATTGTATACAGCAGGGGTCCCCAACCACCGGGCCCCGGACCGATAACGGTCCGTGGATCTTTTTGTACCGGGCCGCAAAGAATGAATAATCGTGATTAAAATATGTATAAAAATATGTTTTTAGTAAAAAAAAAAAATAGTAAAGAAGCCCTTTACTATTGGGGAAGAATTGATTTTGCCGGTCCTTGAAAAAGTGTTTCTGCGTGAAACTGGTCCCTGGTACAAAAAAGGTTGGGGACCACTGGTATATAGGGAGTCCTAAACTCACAACTGCAATGGAGCCCAGAATTTATTTTGCCAAGTGAGACAATATTGTTAAGTGATTTTACGACTTTCCTTGCCACATTTGTTGAGTGAATCACCCCAGTTGTAAAATTAGTAACAGGGTTAAGTGCATCCGGCTTCCCTGATGTCTTTGTCAGGAGGTCACAAAAGGTGGTCACGTGACCCCAGGGGCATTGCAATCGTCAACGTGAACCAGTCAATGTGAACCAGTTGTTAAGCCGCCAGATGTAAATCACGTGACCACGGAGATGCTGCAACGGTCATTACTGTGAAAAATGGTTATCAGTCACTTGGTTCAATGCTGTTTAACCTCAAATGGTCACTAAAGGAGCTGTTGTAAGTCAAGGACTACCTGTTCTACTAGTCTGGCTCACAATCATAGAAAGTTTTTTTACTTCTTCAGAAATGAAAGCTTTGAAAACAAATAAGTAGTTTAGTAATGGTGTCTGAAGGGGAATGGATACCCCACAGATAATTCTGACCTAAACCCCAATTCAAACTTGTTATAGTGGACTTACGTTAAATTACAAGTTATTTTTTCTAATTCGGCAGTCATGTATTCTCTAAATACCGGTGCAGTAATATTACTAGTGTCAGATTGAAACTAAATGTTTCATACCTAAAATGGCAACAACTAGCTCTTCTTAGAGCTAATAAAAATGTTTTAAAATGTACTCACAAATAATAGCATTGGGCAGAATCATGAAGGCAAGATAAAAAACAAACAAATGTTGGTTGGTAGCTCACTAGAAAGTTTCCATTTTTACACTGCGTGTTTATGGAGGGTCCAACCAGTGCGTTAGAGACTTTAATCTGGTTTATGGCTACTGTATGAAGTCTTCAAGATTTGCCTCATTATATTAACTATGGCACCATTACAATAATGTATGACTTAAGTAAAATACATTTTTCTGATGGTATTGCGTTTTCACACTTGTGAATATCACTGTTGTACAATCTAGTGAGAAACTGCACATCTAAATCAAATTACCCAACTAATGCTTACACTTGAATGGTTCTTGCATGCATAAAACATCGTGCAGCATTGCAAAAGCAATAACTAAGAAGGCTTATATGTTTACAAATACACTATTGCAAATTAGCAGTTGTATAAAAAGGGACAAGACAGAAACCTAATAAAGATGGTCCTTGACTCACGACAAAAAGCTACTTAGTCAGACCTAGTTTCAAAGTTCTGACATCAACGTTCCTCTGTGGTTATGTGACCACATTTTGGGCATTCAGCCAACCTGTATTAATGGCCGTTTGCAGTATCCCTTGGTCACGTGACTGCTTTTTACAATGATTTTCCCAGAAACTGGCATCTATTTCTAGTTTCCAGCAAAACTCACCCATATGGAACAATAAGTTTGCTCAATGATAGCAGTATATGCTTAGCATTTGCTTGTTACCTAACAACTGCCACAAAAAAGATTGTAAAATTAGGTTTGGTCATGTGATCCTTTACAACCATTGGGCTGAGGGAGATTACTTGAGAACTAACTAGTTTTTTGTCTCAATTTTCTTTTTTCATCTTTCAATTCATTTTAAATTTGCTCTTTTCATCAGTCTTTTCCTTTCGTTAATGTGTGTTTCTGTGTGTAAAGTAATAATACAATGGAGATTTTAATAAGTAATTGGCTTAAGACTAAAACCTTTACTCTATAACAAATGCTTTTACTAAATTTTGAATGGCAAATCCAAGTAATTTTAATGCTTATAATATTAATCCTATTGATATATTTTTTCTATGTTGTTTTCAATATTCTACATTATTTAAATAATAGATGTGACAGTTTTTAATTATATAAACAACAATGTACAGACATAAATACAATGTATCAACATGTATAATAACACAATAAAAAAGAAACAAATAAAAAATGGTAAAAGTTGTAAGTCTATCTACCAGTTCAAGGCTGCAGAAATCCAGATGACCACAAAATGGGAGCAAATAATTCGATTTTTCTGTATATCTTTACCTCCATCCAGAGGTCATCCGGATTTTTGAAGCACTGAGAATACTTCAATAGTTATTTTTGCAGGGCAGGATGGGTTGGGGAAGTAAAAGAAGTGACATTGTTCAAGGAAAGCCATGTAATTCTGTTAATGCTGCAAACTTTTGGGGTCTGATAAAAAAAAAGCCTGTTGGATCATCAGAACAAAAATTTCCATACCTTTCCCCAGGAAGATGTGAGCTCTTCCTCCCATTTGTGGTCATAAAGGCAAAACTATAGAAATCAGGCAGACAACGGCACATTTGGCCTCTTTTCAAGAAACCTTAAACTGACCCATTCAATCTTTTTTGGTCAGGGTAGGAGTTATGTTTGGGATGCATATAAAGAAATCATAAGAATGGTGTCAGTATGACCTGATTAAGTGCTGCATAGCAGTAACTTCTGTTAGAGAAATGAAGAGAAGGGGAATCGTGAATTCAATATGATCTACAAAGAACTCAAACTTTGCTTAATTTCCAGTGTGTAAAAGAATAGGTGACAGCCTAAACTAGAGGTGTCAAACTCAAGGTCCGGGGGCTGGAAATAGAGAAAGACCGGCCCACAGAGCTCTGCCAGCAAAAACAGAGCTTGTGAGGGCTGTACATTGAGCTGTCTTTTCACTGGCAGAGGGCTGCAGGAGGCCATCCCAGCTGAAAACGGAGCTTGGAGCCCATTTTCTCTGGCAGAGCGCTTAGGCCACCATAGGCACCCCCGATACAAGTGATGTCATGCTGGCCACACCCACCCGAGCCCCCCCCCAAGGTTAAACACAACCCTGATGCGGTCCACAATAAAATCGAGTTTGACACCCGTGGCCTAAACTATCATAAATCACTTAAATTTCATTTAGATAAAAGGGAAAGAAAAACTTATTTTCATTTAAATAGAAAGAAAAACTGGCAGACAAAAGTATGTGGTAATAATACAGTTAAAGTATAAAACTGGTAGTTTTTTTTAATTTCTGCAAGTTTTTAAAAGTTTAACTACCACTTCTTGAAGATGATTTAACTAGATTTTCTGCATGCTGCAGAGGACGGGAAGAGATGACCCTTCTAACATTACAATTTTGTGATTCTAAGCTGAGGAAACCATCTGAAAATCATTTAAGATGTCATCTTAAAGTTGTGTGATCCTACTGAAGTGTGAAACCAAGTTCAGAATAGATTATAAACTTAATTAAATACAATACATGAATTGTGGTATACAGTTATTACTTCCAAAAAGAACAGCTGTGAGTTTGAAGGCTAGACAGTTCTATAAATACCAGGTCTTTGGAATTCAGTTATTGTTAAGATTGCAGGTTGTAAAAGCAATGCACCTAGCATTCTCCTAGCAGCATGCTTCTCCTGTTCCCTATAATTAGGACCTTATTTTAAAATATCAATAAGTCAGAAAACTTGTTGCTTTAATCTTTTTAAAAGTAGAAGTAAACAGCATGTCAGCCTTGGAAGCCATTTTTTCCCTTTGGAGTTTCGAGGCTGCCACATTTAGTGCCTGGGAAAATGGGAGGAGGGAATTGCAAGGAGCGATGGAAGATTAGCCACAACACCATTCCTTTCTCTGGGAGTCAAGGCCAATTTCCCTGCACCTGGAGGGGAATGACTGGGGGTGGTGTCCAGTTGGGATGAAGATATGATTGGACCATGTGGTGGACTTGCAGGGATGGATTCTTGGTATTCTTTTAGGTGGGAGAAAACCCGGGAATCGCAGATTCAGGGTAATCCCAGATGTGCCAATATGGCATCTCTAATAAAATGGAACTTTGAGGAAATGCTAGTTCTTGAAGGATGTTACTTGGAACGCTGACACAGCATTTTTCCTGATTCCATAGAAATCTGTTTAAATTTCACATAACTCCCTGATTCTACAACTTACTATCATATTTTACATTTCTGATTGACCACAAAACCGTATTTTGAAATTATCAAAAAGGATCACAACCAGCATTAATAGTTTATTGTTGTAAGAGGGCAAATGTTTTCCCCACAAACTACTGAAGTTGTGCTAACTGCATATCTACCATTTTAGTCATGTTAAAGGTTGCTGTTTAATATAAAAAACGAGTGCCAAGAGATTTGCAGGAAGAGACAGATGGATTGCCCTTCCCAACCTTTTGTATATGGCTCACTTAATAATAAGAAGAAAAAAAATTATCTTAAACAGAAAATTGTTCAGCATCCTGAAATACAGTGGTGGTTCTGTGGGTGTGACTTGGTGGGCATGGCAAGGGAAGGATACTGTAAAATCTCCAGTCAGAGGTGGGATTTGCCGGTTCTCTGAACTACTCAAAATTTCTGCTACCGATTCTCCAGAACCGGTCAGAACCTGCTGAATGCCACCTCTGCTCAAATAGTTATCTTGGAATATTCACTCAGAGTTGAAATCTGACTGGGCAAATCCTAATGAGTTGCCCAAGAAACAGCCCTGTGATGCTATCTGGACTGACTTTGATTCTGTTATGCCTCAGAAAATGGACAAGATCCTTTTGTCTTTTAATTCAGCTACTGTTTGTTAGAGCTTGTCCCTTCCTGGGTTATTAAAACAGCCCAGGAACTGATCAGGAGATGGGTTAAAGTGATGGTTTCAGACCCTTTGAGAGAAAGGGGAAGATGGTATGCTTCCTCCTCAAGAGGTCATCATTGGACCTTCCCTGTTGGAGAATTATCAGCCAGTTTCCTGTCTTTCCTTTTCCAGAAGGTTGTGGAAAAGGTGGTTGGATGATAGCTGATCCTTTGGAAACAGATTATCTGGACTTGTTTCAGCCTACCTTAAGGCCAGGGTATTATATAAAGGCAGCATTGGTCACACTTATTGATGATCTTTGGTGGACCTGGGGTGGGAGTGGTGCATCCAACCTAGTGCTCCTTGATTTCTCAGTAGCTTTTCATACTTTCAACCACAATATCCTTCTGGACCAACCACACAGGTTAGGAGTGTGAGGCACTATTTTCCCAGTAGCTCACCTCTTCCACAGTGGTTGGTTCTGGCAGGAGAAATTGTGTCTGAGGCCTATCATATGGGGTGCATCGGGGCTTAATGCTCTCCTCTTCAACATCTAATGAAACCATTAAGTGAAGTCATCTGCCTGTTCAGGGTGCAGTACCATCAGTATGTTGATGATATCAATTCTACCCAAAGGGGCACAGGTGAAGCTGTCTGTGTATTGATCCAATTTGTCTGGAGGCTATTTGTGTTTGGATGGGGCAGAACAGTCATCAGCTCAAGGATGGGATTCACAAATCCCAGCAACCGGTTCACTGCACAGTTGCTGGGTGGGCATGGCCATGGTGGGCATAGCCTATCGGAACCTCCTGTTTCCAGCTTCTGATGGGCTTCCAGAGCCTGGGGGAGGCCATTTTCACCCTCCCAAGGGTCCAGAGGCTTCCCCCAGGCCTCAGGGATGGCAAAAACAGCCTCCCCGGCCTCTGTAGGCCCACCGGAAGCCAAAAACAGGCCTGTTTTACCACTTCCTTTTTTTCTGGGAAGGCCATTTTTTGCCCTCCCAAGGGCACAGAGGCGTCCCCTGGGCCTCTTGGAAGGCGAAACGGCCTCCCCCGGCATCTGGAGGCCCTTCAGAAGACGGAAACAGACCTGTTTCTGGATTTCCAGAAGGCCCATTTTTTCCACCCTCCCAGAGCCTCTGTGTGGACCCTGAACTTACCTCCATCGAAAATGGGCCGTGTGGAACTCCTGGGAGGAGAGGGGCAGGAGGGATAGGGCCATACCAGTTTGGTGAACCAGATGTAACTTTAACATCTGGTTCACCCGAACCAGTCCGAACTGGTAGAATCCCACCCTTGCATCAGCTGAATCCCACCAAGATTAATTGGCTATGGCTGTTTGGACCCCTTGGATCTGGGATATCTCCAGATTTGGTTGGTGCTGCACTTCCCTATTCAAGACTGGTATGGAACTTGATAATCCTCTGGGATAGGCAGCTACTGGTCAAAGAACAGGTGGCAGGTATGGACAGGAGGGCTTTTATACTGATTCGCCTTGTATGCTAATTGTGCTCTTTTCTTCATCAGGAGGAGACCCTTCAGATAGTCATCATGTTTGGATTATTGCAATGGGCTCTTCACAGGGCAACTCTTGAAGACTATCCAGAAGTTACAGCTGGCTTAAATTGAAGTTGTGCAAGCAAAAATAATTGTCTCTTAGTGTGCCCATGTATCACCACTGCTATGCGAGGTGTATTGATTGTCAGTTGGCTTCCAAGTAAAATTCAAGAAGTTGGCTATTACCCATAAAACTCTATATGGCATAGGGTCTAGTTACCTGAAAGGTTGCTTGTCTCAATTGCTTCTGCCTGCTCAATACCACCTAGCACGGTGGATGTACTACTAATTCCTCCCATTAAACATTGCTGTTTTGTGGATCCTAGGAAGTGTGCCTTTGCTGCAGTCCCCATCCTCTGAAACAGCATCTCCCCAGAGATAAGGACAATACCCTATCACCTGGGGTTCCAGAAAGCTTTGCAAATCTGGCTTTTTCCCAGGCCTGTTTGTTATTTGTTTGTTTCGAATTTGTTTGTTTTTGCCTTCTATTGCAATATTTTAATCTGGGTTGTCTATTTGATCCAATGTTTTAGCTGTTTTTCCCTGATTTTGTACTCAGAGTCCACTGTAGCAATAAATTTAAATAAATAAATAAATTTCAGATCAAAACAAGAGAAAACTTCAGAACACATTTCGCAAATGACGAAAGATTATTCTACAGTTGCAATATTTTGTGCTTTCTTTATTATGGCTGTAGTGGCCTGTGGCCTCTGCACATCCATCTTAAAGCCTCTCCGGCCACAAAAATGTAATATTGGGTCATTCTCCATTTGATAGCTCCCAGCAATGTGTTTTTAATATGTTGCTGATTTACTTCTTGTATCAGTACCACAGTGTAGATAACAAAGCCTCTTTAATGTAACCCCCCTCAGCTCATTCTCAAGAATGGAATTTTTACATGGTCAGGAATTTCAGGATGTTTCCTGTTTACATTTTCCTTTGGTTTGAGGCAACAACATACCTCACTGGATAAAAGGAGAGGGGAAATGACTTGGGCAAACTACAAGTGGTAATCAGACATACCATATAGGATTCACATACAATATGAACAATTATTCCACTCGTGTGATGTCCCTTCTCAACTACAGTTTTGAAGCACTCGGAAAAAGAATACTTTCCAATAACTTTAAGTACAGTCTTGTAATATACACTCTCATAAAAATCAAGCAGGATGATCTGTTGTGTGGAAGCAGGAAAGCATACATTCCACAGTGCTGGTAACCCAATAGTTTTTCTTTAAGTGCAGAAAGAGAAAAGGAGCAGAACAACATGCCAAATGAGAGAAAGAAAGAAGTGTTTAGGAAGTGGCTTCTCGGCAGGTGAAATTGTTTTTCTGCACTTCAGAATCAGGATCACTTAATTCTTGGATGGGAGACCATCAAAGGTATAAGCCAGCCTGGTGAGGAAAAATAATAACTCAGAAGAAAGCAATGCAAAATAATTTCCAAATTATTGACAAGAAACCTACACTGATGTATCCAGGAAGTCAGCAGAAGATGAGCTTGATTTGAAGGTGACTTTAGCCTCACCCAAGGAAAATAACACAGATACCTATTCTTTCTAACAGAGCATCTTTCTATTGGTATCTCAATAACTGGTGCTAGTAACTATTTTTGTCAAAAAAAAATCCCATATTGGTTTCCAATCAATCAATCAATCAGAATAGAGCTGGAAGGGACCTTGGCGTTCTTCTAGTCCAACCGCCTGGGTGTCAAACTCACATCATCATGGTGGCATCCCATGATGTATTGGGACTTTCCCCCTTCGCTAAATCAGGTGGGGGCGTGACCAGCATGTGACGCATCCATGGGCTATGAGTTTGACATCCCTGCTCTATACCATTTTAGACAAGTCTGGGAATTATGAACACCCAAATGCCCTCAAATTCTCCTGTTTTTACTTCTGAAAAGATTTTTACAGTGTCTCCTCTACCTCCACCCCTTTATTTTTACTGAAAGGTTTCTTTTTATTTGTTGTATTATTATTTTTGGGCTGCCCTATTTATTTAATACATTCAAAAGTGTCAGTTCGCTACAAAATATGCCACAATAATATATTTTCAAGCTGTTTTTCAATCAAACCTTCCTAATGATAATTTCCACCTTACAACAGGCCTTTAAGAAAGTTCATTGTTATAAAAATCATTGTTCTGAATTTGGATAAAATTTCTAAGATGCTTCATATAATATGGCTAATAAGGAATCATTTATTTATGTATTTGAAATTTATTGGATCCAGTTTGAATGGGATCTTTATTATCCACTAAGACAGAAATAACCATAACCAACAACTCACCATCTTCTCAAGCATAAAAAACTTACCCTAAAAATATATAAGAGATTGCAACCCTATTAATATATTCAGCATTCCTGCCTGGAAAAATCCGATATCTCTTCTATACATATCTGCATACAAGAGAATGAGTGGCTTGCTTGTGGCCTTTGTAAGATTCGAACCAGACTGCCACTTCTCAAGCACTATGTCAACTTGTAAAACATTCCTACGCTTGTTTCCAAGTTGGCATAAGAAACAGGCGGTGGGATGGGGGGAAGACTAGAGAAGCATACAACAAATGAACTTAGAAGCACATTCCAACTTTATCTTTAAAAAGATTGTAGCTAAGCTACTGAAACTTTTGCCCACAAAAAACTTTAATTGGAGAACATGATGAATGACACCTAAGCCCATGTAGTACTTTTTTGGAAACTGATTTATGGCACACCCAGGGGGGAGGGAGGAAGTAGGGTCACAAGTGACTGTAATTACGTATGCCAGAATCGGCTTCATACAGGTCATGCCAGTATGTTGCTCCTAATGAATTCTCTGAAGATTTTTGAAGTTTGGCTCAAAGCTTGTAATTTAATTAGGGGAATCGCTGGAATCTTGACACACTATACACTAACTTCCAATAATACAAGTTCTTGACTTATGATCACAAATGGGACCAGAATTTCCACTGCTAAGCCAGGTGGTTGTTACGGTCGATTTTAGAACCTTTTTTGGCACAGTTGTTAAGTGAATCACTGCTGTTAAGTGATTCTTTTGGTTGTTGAGTGAATCTGTTTCTCTCATTGACTTTGCTGGTCAGAGGCCAACTGGAAAGGCCACAAATGGCAACAACATGATCCTACATACATACAACATTATGATGCTGTAAGCATCATAAATACATCCTGGTTTCCAAGAACCCGAATTCTGAAAGATGGATAGAATTAAGATGAGGTTATTTGATGAAAAAAATACAATCATACAGACAAGACATTTTCATAGTCAGCAGATTGCAAAGTAAAAAAGTAAGTCAGTTAAAGACATCAAAAGAAAATGTAGTCAAGACTTTCTAGAATAGTAAGGCAGAGTCAAAAGTAACATATGACAGAAAAATAAAAACTTTATAAAATTGAAGACCCCTTTTGTGGGGGGAACTCCTTAAGAAGTCTGTGATGGCCCTTCTTTTTAAGAATGTTGGATGAAATTATATAGGGTATTTCAGTGTCATCAACTGGTATGTTCTATGAGTTAAGGACCAGAAGGGCTTGAAGAGTGAATTCCATAGAGTTGTATTTGGAAGTTATAATTGTGCCTGTGTCATTTTCAATTGCAAAAGACACAACTGAGTCCCAAATTTCCATTGCTAAGTGAAACATTTGTTAAGTGAGTTTTGCCCCCTTTTACGACCTTTCTTGCCACAGTTGTTAAGTGAATTTATTTATTTAAGAGACTTATATTCCTAAATAATTAGATTTAAAACGGGTTTAAAAACAGCTTTTATCCATGGGCTGTCAGACTTCCAAATACAACTACAATCACTTCATGCATGAAATATATGACTGGTTTCTCCCTAATTGCATAATTCTCCCCTATACATTATAATTGTATAAGGACCATTTTCTATATTATTTATGTTGCTTTAATTTTATGTTATGGATAGTGCCAGCAGGAGCAAAATCAATTTTGGTGTGTGTGTCTGTGTGTGTCTGTGTACATAGAGATTGAAAAAAGACCTGAAAGCATGAATAGAAGAGATGATTCCACCAGACTGTCAATCATTTGGAAGCCTGCACTCTCAAATAGAAAGATCTCCACACCACAAGCAGGCAAACATCTGGGCACAAAACAGACTCCCTCTGATAGCTCCAACTTCAAACACCCCCCCACCAGGCACCCAGGTGAAACCCAGCTTGCTAATGAACGAGCAGCTTGCTAATGAAGAGCAGCCGTCCTTTCAACAACGGAGCCAAGCTGCACTGAAAGCCTCCAACACAAGAACAGAGGGTTGCCAGCCAATCAAAGCCACAAAACAGACAGAAGAAACCAGAAACACCAATCAATCAAACTCCAAGTCCAATGAACACAGACCCAGGCTCATAGCCAATCAGAATGGACCAGCCTCAAATTTGAAAACCAGGAACTGTGAGACACTCTTCCATACAAGAAGCCTGAGGATGGCAGATGAGATTCTGCTGAATGTTGCCTACACAACTTTAACAGAAATACAAATGAGTGGGATAATACCCGAAGGAAGCTAACAGCACACATGTAAGTACCCGCGAAAGCTTGAAAAAACAAATATCCTGACCTCTACGGGGAGAAATAAACAGCCAGATCAAAAGCTATGAGAAGCTGGAAGTTAAAAGAGGCAGGAATACTATGTGACCTAAAATTCCTATGCAGCTGCAGAGACAAACAATGTAACACCAACCTGCTTCAAATTAACATTTCATAAGAACACAGCAGCTGCCAAACGTATCCTGAAAAAGAACAGAATTGGCTTTACTCAGAAATGAAGTTCACAGTAAAAGATTCCAATTAGATCAGTTAAACAAAGATTTGCTAGCACTACACTGGAATTGAGCAGCAAAATCCACCCTCTACTTTGGGATAAGATAAAACAAATTACAACTTGGAGAGCTGAAACTGAAAGCACTTACAAAAATGACAAACTTTCAAAAAAACTAAAAAAATTAGAAAATGACAAGGAAAATTCCAAAACCCCACCACAACACCTGAAAAATTAGTAATTACAACGTTTCCAACAAAGAACTCAACAAAACAGAAACAGATGTCCTATCCAAAGGATTCAATTATGTCATAGCACCAAAAAAAATCCAACAGAATCCATCATATGTGCAGTAGAATTCCAGCCTAACCAAATACAATACTGATGAAGCTGACAGAAATAAGACACCAGGTTACTCACATCTTATGCACAACGAAACCACCAAAAAATAATTTGCAAAAAAGATGAATTCACAGCGTTACAAACCTGAAAAATGATAACAGCATAATAATACTCCCAGCAGACAAAGGAAATGCCACAGTAGTAATGGACAGAAAAGACTATGAAACAAATTTGACAGACCTACTCCAAGACTCCACATACAAACCTATAAACACAGACCCAACCACATATCTAGAAAAATTAACCAAGAAGAAAATTGTAACCAGCCACATAAGCAAAGAAATCCAACAGACGATCATCCCAAGAGAAAAATCTTCTAGATGCCCCAAATTATATACGGCCTCCACAAAAATACACAAAGAAGGCATACCTCTCAGACCTAGTCAGCTCCATAGGAGCCACCATTACAAAACCTAGCTAAAAATACTTAGCAAAACAACTACAGCCCCATGCTGAAACCGCAGCTTCATATGTACAAAATCATACCACTTCCTAGAAATGATCAAAGATCTACACGTAGAACAAGAAGATCTGCTTGTAAGTTTCGACGTGGTTTCACTATTCACTCAAGTCCCAATAAAAGAAACTCTTGAAATCATCAAAAATAAATACCAACCAGCTAAAGACCTCATGGAACTAACAGAACACTGCCTAACCAACACATATTTCATATACAAAGGACAAAGATACAAGCAAATTGAAGGAGCCCCTATGGGATGCACCACTGTCACCCACATCATTGCAAACCTGTTCATGGAAGAATTTGAATCCAGAGCCCCGGCTAATGCCACCCACAAACCCAAACTATGGCTAAGATACATCGATGACACATTTGTGATTTGGCCCCATGGAAAGAGAAACCTAACAATTTCCTAAACACCTAAACAACACACACCCCAAAATCAAGTTTCACCATGGAAACGGAAATAAACAAACAACTACCATTCCTAGATGTACTAATCTGCAAAAGAACAGATGGCAACACTGGACACACTGTACCAAAAGAAAACACACACCAACCGCTACCTCAATGCCCAATCCCACCACCACCCAGCACAAATAAATTTCGGTGCGAAAACCACTAATTACGCAACCAAACACGCCTGGCAATAAGACAATATAAGCGAACTATGCACCTGACTGAAGTATTGACAGCCAATGGGCTTCCAAAAAAAACAAAATCACCAACCTGATCCACAAAAACACACCAAGACATAACAGAGACCTAGAAGACCAACAGACCTATGGAACAGCTGTCTTGCCCTACATAAGAGGTACTACAGATAAAAATCAGTAAGATACTACACAGGCATCACATCAAGACTGCCTTCAAAACAGAACAAAAAAATAGCAGCCATCCTGAGAACCCCAAAGACAAAATTGACCTGAAAACCAAGGCATATACGAAATTCCTGACATCATGGCCCGGCCACATACATTGGACAGACCAATAGAAGAAAATAAGTCCCCGCCTAAGATGAACACAAAAATGCAGTAAAAAGTTGGAACACACCTCCTCACTAGTCCAACAAATGAAAACCACAGGTCACAACATCAACTTCAATGGCACTAAAACCCTAGCCACTAGAAAACCCCAACCACAGAATCATCAGAGAAGCCATAGAGAATTGAAAAAAGACCTGAAAGCATGAATAGAAGAGATGATTCCACCAGACTGTCAATTATTTGGAAGCCTGCACTCTCAAATAGAAAGATCTCCACACCACAGCCAGGCAAACACCTGGGACACAAACAGACTCCTCTGATGCCTCCAGCTTCGAACACCCCCCCACCAGGCACCCAGGTGAAACCTAGCTTGCTAAATGAATAGCAGCCGTCCTTCACACGAAGCCATGCTGCACTGAAAGCCTCCAACACAGAGACAGAGTGTTGCCAGCAATCAAAGTCACAAAAAGAGACAGGAAGAAACCAAGAAACACCAATCAATCAAACTCCAAGTCCAATGAACACAGACCCAGGCTATAGCCAATCAGAATGGACCAGCCTCAAATTTAAACAGAACTGTGAGACACACTTCCATACAGAAGCCTGAGGATGGCAGATGAGATTCTGCTGAACGTTGCTACAACTTTTAACAGAAATCAATGACGTGGGATAATACCCGAAGGAAGCTAAACAGCCACACATGTAAGTACCCGTGAAAGCTTGAAAAAAAAACAAACAAATACATATATATACAAATATATTATAATATTATTATTATTATTATTATTATTATTATTATTATTATTATTATTATTATTATTATTATTATTATTATTATTGAATATAGATACATATATTCTTAAAACATTTTTAAAACACCCTTCATGTGCTGTCCAGCCAGTCTATAGTTAATGGGAATCGGTATAGTTAGTTAGGAATTGGGAGCTGTCCCCTTAAAGGAATGCATCATGGTAAATGTAGTTAAGGTATCCTGAGAAATGTAGTCTATGTCATGTGGATATATCTGTAATCCTGATTAGTCATTGAATTGACCCTTGGTGGGTTGGGAGAAGTTTCTCCACTCTTGCTTGGACCCCAGCAGCATGCTGGTGCCTCACCCTTTTTTCTATCATTATCGGGATGAGAAATTACCATCTTTTTACACCATAAAGTGCAGCTATGCCGAGAATTGGACATTGAGAAGAATCTCGTCATAACCATGAGTTATTTGAGGATGCCTGATGAACCAATAAAAAGACTTGTATGCTTTGTGGAATTACTCTGTCTGCTTTATATTAAGAAGCAGAACAGTAAAAAGACGGTAAAGCAGAACACTTCACCTTTATTGACACATGTATCTTGCATTATCTATAGCAGCAGTCCCAACATCTAAAGCAGCAGTCCCAACCTTTGCAACTTGGGACCCGGCTGTGTGGGGAGAAGGAAAGCCGGCCATGCAAGCAGCTGGTCGGCACGCACACAGCTCAACTTGCGCAAGTATCAGGCCGGCGCGCTGCTCACATGTCCTGTTTCCAAATAGGCCACAGCCTGGGAATTGGGGATCCCTGATCTAAAGAACATGGCCAAAATTAACCATATGAGAATAAATCAAAATGGAAATGTTTAAAATAGTTTAAATAGCAATAGCTGTAGCACTTAAGATTTATATACTGCTCCATAGTGCTTTACAGCACTCTCTGAATGGTTTACAGTGTCAGCATATTGCCCCCAAACAATCTCATTTCACTGATCTCGGAAGGAGAGAAGGTTGAGTCAACCTTGAGCTAGTCAAAATTGAGCTCCAGGCTATGGGCAGAGTTACCCTGCTGCATTCTAACCACTATGCCACCATGGTTCTTGATAGTGAAACTAACCAAGCAGTGTTTAGAGCAGGGGTGTCAAACTCACATCGTCATGGTGGCATTAGGTGACATATCTTTTTTTCCCTTCGCTAAACTGGGCATGGGCGTGGCCAGCACATGATGCATCCAGCCTGTGGACTACTAGTTTGACAGCCCTGATTTAGAGTATCCAGATAAAATTCAGATCTTTTCATCTTGGGCTTAAAGATTTGTACTGACATTTGTAATGTGTCTATGGGATAAGTATGCCACAGTGTCAATACATACATTGTTTACATTAGTTGGAATTACGAA
Organism: Laticauda laticaudata; assembly: GCA_004320025.1. Taxonomy (NCBI): domain Eukaryota; kingdom Metazoa; phylum Chordata; class Lepidosauria; order Squamata; family Elapidae; genus Laticauda; species Laticauda laticaudata. The sequence continues at coordinate 48,847 of BHFT01039970.1, forward strand.
TGACTATTCCCTTATTTTACAAAACTTTGTGGAAATACACATTCAAAATCTCAAAATAATATTTATATGGAGGTGCCTGGAACATACTCATCTTTTTAATCAGATGATTATGAACTTAGAACTGCTTATACAAAAGTACTGATTTTCCCTAATGTAGTCTTTGGAAGGCATATATTTATAAGTGTTTATAATATGTATGCATCATTACAATCAGTTTTTGCCTACAGATAGTAAAAAAAAAAGCCACACATTTTTCAAGCCATCTGATTTATTTATTTTTATGGGGTTTAAGGGCTAAAAAATTTTTAGTGGGGAATGTAAAGACTCTTAAGTTCAACAATCACCACAGAGAAATCTGTAATTATCATTTGGTTGAAACAGAAAGGGATTGAGTAACACAAATTACGAATTATACAATACAGTTTCCCAGCAAAGAAGACAATGAACATTTTCTCCTTTAAAATGTAGGCACTATGTGGGAATTTTTTTTTTCAAACTAGCACAGCAAGGACACACTGAAATAAAATGGAAAATGCAAGTGGCACTTAAGTAGGTAATGCATATTTATTACATTTAGCATCTGACCATGTTTGGCGGAATAGGAGGGTGAAGATTTTAGCAAGGTCAAAAGGCTCATAAAGTCCTTCATTTAATGCATCTAAGGAATGTACCAAAACCTACTGCAATTTACCACCTTCCTACCATTTTTGAAAAAATGAAAGCAGTTAACCTTACCTCAAGTATCTTCTCCACTCAAAACTAACAGGATGCAACTAATATTAGTCCTTTTAACAGCCTTGTAAAGAGCACATAGTGGTATTTTTCTCCTTTCTTGCCTCCATTACAACTGCATCTACATTCTTTTACAGTAGTTGTCTGTACCCAGTTTCACATTTTAAACTCACTGTGGAAAAATGATACCATTCTGACAACTGAAATAAAATAATTTTATTTTGACTACTGGAATAAAATAATAAAATTTGCTTCAGTTGTCTTAGCATGAAATGCATTACCTTGAGAATAAGCTTCACTTCTGAATAGAATATATGACCCTGAACATATGATGCATGATAACATAGCATTAATAACCATATTATGCCTGGTTGAGAAGCGGATGACCTCCCCATTTAATCATCATTTCTTCACTTATCAATCTAAGGGGATTTGGAAGTTTCCTGGTCTTTATAGTCCTAGACTTTAGGCCTGCAGTCCCATCATGGCTGCAGTAATGGGGAGCATAACATTTTCTTTTCTTTTCCCTTCCCTCCCTGCTCCCCACCCCAGCCCCAGAAACCTCTCCTCTTTTCCTCCTTTCATAGACTATAGTCAACTACCTTAGTGATATTGTTTATGTTCACTTGTTCTTCAGTTACCAAGTCATGTCCGACTCTTTGCAATCGCAATCCCATAGACCATAACATCCCAGGCTTCCCTACCTTCCACTGCCTCCCAGAGTTTGTTCAAAATAATGCAAATTGCATCAATGACACTATCTAGCCATCTCATCATCCTCTGCCATCCCCTTCTCCTTTTGCCTTCAATATTTCACAACCCAGGTCTTTTCCAATAAGTTATCTCTTCTTGTTACATGGCCAAAGTTCTTGAGCTTCATTTACATTCATTTACTTCATTTACATTATTACATTCATACATCATGATATATAACAACTTTAAAATCCTGTATGCTTTTCACTCAGCTAAAATTTGTGGTTTTACCCAATGAACTCAACCCAAAAGGAATAAATCATGTTTTAACCAAGGCTTCTATGGGCATGACAGGACAAACATTCTCAGTTATTTTTAGATACCACAACGACTACTCCCCAGAAGTAATTCCTTTATTTTGGGGGGGGCATGACTAAACAAAATGACACTGAACCCATAAAAAATGAAAATTATATTGGTAAAAATTCCAGTCCTCCATATTTCAACACAATTTCAAAAGTAGAATTTCTTCAAAAAAATGGGACTTCTTTTGTAAGCTCACTGTTTATTTTTGTTTTGTTTTAAAGCTATGTACTAACCATGTACTAAATTAGCACTGGAAGTTACATGATCCAATGGTTTTTGTTCATTGATATCATAAACATTAGTAAATTCAACCTTAATCCTCTTCCTTTGATGTACCCCCAAATCCATACTCTCTCTGTAGAGTTGGCAAATCCTCTGGATCCAATTTGAAGTCTGTCAAGAACTCAACAGAGTCTCATAATTCTTAGCTCAGCTGATAAATATTATCCCATTTAAAAAAAACATGTTAATTTAAGGGATCCATGATGTGCTCTCCTTTCCTTTCATCTCCATGAGTTTTAAGAACTTTTATTTATAACTTTCTTCTTATTCTTCTCCTCTATTGGCCCAATAAGCTTTCAAATTGACTCATAAAATTCACAAAGTGTTTGGTAGCTAATTGGGCAGAAAGTGTTTTCGTCCTTTTAAGTAAAAACAAAATAATACTTTATATTAAGAATTACATAGTCAACACACAGCCATGTGTTTGATACTATAATTGAGCTTCTCTATTTCCTTTTAGCAACAATAGTTGATTTTATTTTATATTCATTTATTGAATTTATTGGCTGCCCAACTTACCACAGATTAACTTTTATATGCCATCTGGTGATGTCATTGTATAGAGACATTGTTTTGGTTTCTTGAAATCAGTGTTAGCTATGAAGCAATAGTTGGAATAATGATGGGGTAGAATTTGTTAAGCCAGTCTCCTGTTTTATTTTGGTTTCCTAAGCCTTACAACCCAACTACATTTCCTTCTTTCATTTTTCTAACTTTGTCACCAATGACAAGAAGCACAACTTGCTTGTATGTTCCATCAATTTCATATTGAATTTTATCATAGGTCATTAATCTCCTCTTTTTCTGTATCAGTGGTTGAAGCACAGAAAAGGCCCGGTCCCACTGCACTTACGGATGCAAAGAGGATGTAAAATGTTAAAAAAAGCTTGCCATCCGTTGGAAAAACGCCTATTGCATCTACGTATGACTTGTTACTCACTGCATACGGTGTGCTTACGCTCTATCGTGAGCAATACTGTCCACTGCGAGTTCATCTCGCACTAAAAGTTTTGAGTTAACAAAACTTTGTGAACGGATGAACTTTTCTGGCCTCGTGGTACGATGTACATCCACTGGAGCGATGTACATCCGTCCATATATGGACAACAAAAGTTCTATGTCCGTTATCATACAGTAAACGCCCGCTGTAATCCTCTCTGCATTCCTCTGGCCATTCCCCTCAACTCACATTCCGCTGCAGCTGAAAACGGAAAGAAGGGAGGAAACAAAAGGTACACGGAACGTCTACACAGCGTTAATAGCACAGAAATAGACGGACAAAACATTTGTATCTGGGATGTTATCTCGTATATTTAGTTATATCTGCAGTCGTCTAGAGTATGTAGGAGGAACACCTTAGCGGACCAACCGATATTTTCTATAAAAAGGGGGAGAAAATCATCTGGGATCGCTGGGATGGTGGACCATACAGTCCCACTATAGTTGCACTGGAGGTTTATCCTATCCACAACTATCCTTTCTATCCCACAAGCATGCAAAGGCTTAACCATTTGTTTCAAACAGTTTTCACCAATTACTTATTAAGTAAAACAAAATGAACCAAGTAAACTAAGTGTTTAAGCAAAGACTAAACTTTATTAACTTTCTTTATGTAAACTGTTATGGACTTTATTAAACAAGAAAATGAACCAAGTAAACTGTATTTAAGTGTGTTACGGCAAAGATAACTTATGGTAACTTTCTAGGCTAAACTTTAGGACTTTATTAAATAAGCAAATGAACCAAGTAAATGTATATTATAGTGTCTTAAGCAAGAATAACTTTATTAAACAAGGTAAACAACTTAGTCTCTGAGACTATTCTGAGTCACGTCTGAGTCGGTCCATGGTTCAGCTGTGAAATGGCAGTGTTGTGGATGTGGATGTGGCTTGAGTTGCTGGTCTGAGGCACCACTGGGGTGCTTTGGCCCCGAGGGTACAACAGGTGTGGTGTGTTCAGGAAGCTACCAAGAGCTGACTCCAATCCCGTGAGGTGAGAGGCCCTTCATCAAGGACTTGAAAAGATGTCAGGCCCAATACTGATACAGATTGTCCGTTGACGGGCTTGGCTGTGGGGTGAGGAAGGGTTGGAGGATTGTAGTGGGGCTGTCTGGTCGCAGCTGAGTGAGGACTGCATCTTGGGCGTCTGATGAACCTGGGCTGGACTGGGAATTTCTGCTTGTGCTTGTTTGAGAAGTCTCTGTAGTTGTAGCCTTGGTAGGTGAGGGGCTGTTGAAAGCCGTGAAGGCTGTGACATCACCCTGGGGTGAGTGAGCATACTGAGACTGGGTAGAGCAGCTTCAGCTAAGTCTTGACGGGTTGTGCAGAAGTGCTGTGAATCTTTCTGCTTCATCACTGGTACTTGGCCTCGGCAGATCCCTCAGGGTTGGCTCACTAGGTGATGAAGGGCTTCCAGCCCGAGATGCTCTGCCAAGTCGACCAGCTGAGAGAGAAAGTTCTGTGCTGGTCTTTCATTGATTCCCCTGATCTCCAAAGCACACTTGGGTCCTGGCCTTCCAATCTGCCTCTTTGCCTGCGTGCCTTGTGGAGCTGGGGGGTGGGGTGGGGGGTGGGTTGCCTCTGGTGCTGCTTGCTTCTCCTCCATTTGTAAGCAGCAGGGCGTCATCCCCATGGGGATCCTCCAATCACTGGCCATGGGGAGTGCAGCTGTCGGGGGGGTCTCTGCTTGTGGGGCCCTCTGAAGACACCTGCCTAGACAGGGAAGCTGGCTCCGGCTGGAAGAGGATTGGCTGTTCTGTGGGCTATCTTGAGGGAGAAGGGGTCTTCAGTATGGGCTGCTCCTACGTGGTGGATCTCACCCTCCAGGAAACTGCACTTGGCCATGACGTACATTCTCCCGTCAGTGAGCTTGACAGCGGCCCTGCCCGGATTTCTTGAGGTGTAGGCTTGCCATACCAGAGTGTGCCATGTGCTTCCACCATCCCAAGGAAGTACTTCTCCAGCACCTCATCCTCATGCTCCTCAGAAATGGTGTACTGTTTCCTTCTTCCCTGTCTCCTTCCCTTGCCTCTTTCCTCCCTCTGGCAAGGGCTTCAGCAGGGCCTTCAGGGGCTTCAAGCATCAGGGCCTTCTGGAGATTGCTTCAGGACCTTCAGGGGCTTGGAGCAGCAGGTCCTTCAGGCCAGCAGAGCTTTGAGGGGCTTGAGGGCCTTGGGGCCTTCAGCAGTTCAGTGCCAGGGGGTGGATGTGGTTCTGGCCTTCGTCACCTTGCCAGGGCTTGAACGAGTAGGCAACGGGCTTCCTCTTCTATGGCCTGACTGGGACGAACCATGGTGTTCCTGCAAGATGTTTCTGGCAGCACGTCTTTCTCCTCTATGCTGACTGGCGTGCGCTGCTTGCATCCCTTTTATATCACAAGCGGACGGCAATTCATACCCCCGCATGCGCAGTTGAACGCTTTGGCATCCGATATACATGTCCGCACCGGGCATCCCCTTGTTTCCTATAGGCATACGTGGATGCATCCGCTTCATCTCCTATCACATCCGCCCCTTCGCTATGCATCCGCTTCGAAATTCTCGCCCGGAAACCCTTTGTAAGGTGTCATCCGCTTCCATCCGCTTTCATCCGCTAGGCTTCCGATGAACATCTGTTTAACATCCCCGCTACATACCACCCACGTCTGTTCTTTTCCGTTTTGTTTATGCAAATTTTCGCCACTTTTTGGAGCGGATGAAAACAGATGGAGCCACCCCCAAATTTTGCTCGTCTGCTGTGTCCTTTCTGCATACACTTTGCGTCCATCAGCCAGTGGGACCTAGCCTTTACCAATCATCATATTGAAAGAGTTTTCCATCAAGTCTGATATTTTGGTGACTGTTTTCTCGACTACGAATTACAGTGGCATGTTTTGTTTTTTCTCTGTGCTACTTCTGCATCCTTTGTATGTTAAATGTGTACAAACCAGTAATTTAATATGAATAGTTAGGCTGTTAGTGTACTGTACACAGTAAGAAAGATTAACTTGGTGGAAATATGCCGAAATAAGTTTTTAGGCAAAAAGGACTGAACATCTTTTCAACTCTAGAGCCACAAAATAATATTTCAAAATGGGTCCGGCAAGTACCTCCCTAATTCTTTGGAGTATAAAAAGAAGGATAATGTATGGAACAATATGATTCTATTGTTATGATCAATTTTATTTAGAATAGGTTTAGCTTTTCCAAGAGTTAATTTCCTGACCTGGTATTCCTAATGGAGATGACACCTACTAAGCTTGTACAGGCACTTAAATATTTTGATTGTGCATGCATGACCAATAGTATATATTTTTAAATTATTTTTTTTTCAATTAACCCAATGTTCTGTGTTGGCACAACTATACAGAGCTATGAAAAATCATTTGAAAAGGTTTCCCAATAAAAGAGGACTATAATATAGTTACATTGTGTGATTCAGTGTCCAGTGTGCAGTCCATATAGTTATTCATCTTAACAAAGGCTTAAAATGGCACAGCAAAATAAGCGGAAATGAGAACTATGAGAAAACCTCTACACAGCCTGGGATATAACAGATAGCTAAAATGATAACAGCATCTTTAAAGTTTATTGGGGTAATGGAAATATGGTTTCCTGTTGCCTTTTTCTAGAATATTTTTAATCTACCAATGTAACTTAACACTTCATAGCATTGACCATGTCCAACTTCTGCTTAGCTTTTTTTTTCCTATGATCAGCCAAGGTTGGCCAACTAGGATTGCACACTGAAAGACTGATCATCCGGTGACTTGGAGCCTATGTATGATTACTTTCAAGTCTTGTTAGATATATTAGCATTTAATATGGAACTGAGAACCAGTTTGATGTAATGGTTAAGCATCAGGCTAGAAACCAGGAGAACATGAATCGTAGTCCCACTTTGGGCACAAAGACACTTGGGGGATGTTGAGCCAGTCACTTCCTTTAGTCCTTGGAAGGAGGCAATGAGAATCACTTCTAAAAAACCTTGCTAAAAAACCAGTTAACTGCAGGGACTTTCCAGCCAGTTCTGAGAACTGGACATGATTGAATGAGGGGAAGAATGGACCTAGTATGGTAGGTAGTTCTAGAGGCTGGTTAAAATTCTGGGAGTTGCAGCTTCAACACACCAGTGGATACTCTCAGGTTAAGATCCCAATTCATGAAATCCACTGGGCATCTTTGGATCAGTCATCCATATGAATCAGAATCTACTTCACAGAATAATTGTGAACGTAAGAAAGCAGAATCACATGCAGTGCCTCTTACATCTTTGCATAAGGCTGCATAGAAATCTAAAATATCAAATGTTGAGTGTTCTATTGATTTCTAATACACTTAAAATAAATAGATAACTGGTAGGTAAAATGCCCTGTTAAAAGGGGGGATTCAGGGACAGAAAATTCTAACTTCATCTACTTGACAATATTATATCTCTTCCTCTTGTCTCTACGTGTGATGTGGCACACCTGCCCACACTCATCTTAATTGTAGTTTCTGGTAACCAAACAATTGCTTTCCTCTGATGTAAACTAATCCAACACTGCTTTGTCATAAAAGTTAATTAAGGCTTTAAAATCTTGCACTTTTACAAGCTGATCAATGTTGCACCTGAGGCAGAAATGCCATGTTGTCTCTCCTACTTTTCCTGCTTATTTCCTTCTTTTCCTATCTTCCCCCCACATTTCAGATTGTACAAAAATACAAACTAAATCTAAGTCCAGACTAAACATTCAGAAAAAGTAAAAGTATAGTAGTTATAGTTCCAAATTAAGTTAAATTTAAAATGTCTGAAATCTGCAAATATCATTCTGCTGGATGCACTGAAAATAGCATCAATAAATTGTACAAGTCTTTAATTTATCCTGATAGTTACTATTTATTGGAAACAGCTGAGATATTTCATTATGGTTTGGCTCAGAAATTTATAGGTACTTTCCTGGATTTAGAGAAACATACTTCTTAGCGGGAAGTCGGGGATTTCCCTTTAGAAACTGCAAATATTCCACTTCTCCAAGAATCGAATCTACATCTGCCTTGTTATAATAATACTATAGTGCCTGATACTGCCAGGGATTTTCTCACTGGAAGTAAGGTTTATCTTGTTCAGTCATAAAGCACATCTTTAAATTAAGGATTAGCTATTTTTGCACCTTGTTGTCTGAGTCCTCAAGTGTGATTTCATTATTATTGTTGTTATTATTATTTGCCATTAAGTTGTTGTTAGAGGATATTGGTTTATGATCCTGTGATTTGTTTTCATGATTATCCACAGTGTTCTCGCACGTCTTTTCCAATACCAACGTTCAAAGGTATCAATATTCTTCCTCACCTGTTTCTTGGAAGTCCAACTTTTACATGCATAGAGTGTCACAGCATTTGCGTCCATCAATCATTTTATAGCTTCTACAGCTAATACTCAACTGATGACCACAATTGAGCCCAAAATTGATGTTGCTAAGCGAGACATTGGTTAAGTGAGTTTTGCTCTGTTTTATGACCTTTCTTGCCAGGGTTGTTAAATGAATTGTTGCAATTGTTAAATTAGGAACGCGTTTGTTCAGTGAGTCTGGTTTAATCATTGACTTGGCTGTCAGGTGGCAAAAGATGATCCCATGATCCCAGGACACTGAAGCCGTCATAAATATGAATCAGTTGCCAAGCAGCTGAATTTTGATCACATGACCATGGGGATGTTTCAAGGGTCCTATGAACAATGGTCACTTTTTCAGTGAAGTTATAACTTTGAAAGGCCACTAGATAATTTTTTGTAAATTGAGGATTACCAGCATTCATATGGTTTTCTCAGTAAAAATCTGAAGAGTGGTTTACCTCCATTGCCTTCTCCCACACAGTCCCTTTGCCCTTGCCAGGGAAGTAATTGCCTGCCTCTGACACCTTCCTACACCACTGCAACCCAGTACAGAGGTCTGCTTACTTTAGCTGGGCAGGGGGATGACCTTCTTGCCTTGGGTGACCTGTTGGGAGGAGATATACTCCTGCCATAATCCTCCTGAGGTTCTTTGGTCATCCTGCTCTGGAACACATATACACACCCAACTAGAAGCAGCACAGCAGGATTTGGGGAGGGACAAATGCGTGTAGGCGCTCTCTCTCAACCCCATATGTGTGTGCCAGCACGCCTGCCTGCCTGTGTGTATATGCATACGGACACGTATCCCTTACGAAGTACCACTTACAAACTCCAAGGATCCAATCCGGGCAACCTTTGAAGTGCCGAGGAAAGCCACCTCATCTGAGTAGATAGTTTTGCAGATTCCCAGAACTGGGGATGGGTGGGTTGTTGATTCAGTTTGGGGCCAGTAAAAGTAAGCCCTGCAGGAGGAATCCAGATTCCTAAATGGGTGACTGATGAAGGCTCCCCGCCCGCCCTTTGTCCAGACTCTAAAGCGAAGCCGGGACCAGATTTACCTCTGGAGTTCAAGTTCGGGAGCTCTGCTGAAGAGGTAAGTTTGGCTGGGACTTTCCCGACTTTCCCAAAGTCCATTAGCTCTCATTTCCAATGGGGTTCANGACCAGATTTACCTCTGGAGTTCAAGTTCGGGAGCTCTGCTGAAGAGGTAAGTTTGGCTGGGACTTTCCCGACTTTCCCAAAGTCCATTAGCTCTCATTTCCAATGGGGTTCAATAAAAAGGTTCCCTAGGTTTCAACAGCCTGCCCCCCCACACCCACACCCACACACCTTCCCTCGTGACCTAAGTAAATAGCCCCGCCCCTCCTCCCCCCCTTTCCCGCCGCTGCCTATAAAAAGGGCGAGCGGCGCGTGGGGAGACCGTGGTAACTTCAGTGGCGCAAGCGAGGTAGACGCGGAGCCGAGCAGCTTTCGGGGTTACAGCTTTGCATTTAGGTTGCTGGAGAAGCCTCGGTTGGATTATCCTCCTTCTCAGGTCTGCATTACCACGGCTATCCTCCTTACTGTATCTCTTAAGTGGGAGTTTGAGGTGCGGGCGAGGGAGAGAAAAAAAGGAGAAAAGGGAGTCGTCCAAGCGGAGCGCGTGTGCACCGTGCGTCCCGTGTGTATGTAGCGCGGCGGGTCGGAAAGCGGGCGCGAGAGACTGGGCTCCGGGCTGCCGGTCCTTGGATCGCGGCTCCCTTTCGAAGTTCAAGGGAGGAGGCGAGCCTCAAAGCAACTCTGACCGGCGCTGTGCAAAGTGGGAGAGGAACTCTTCCCTGGGTGCTTTTGTGGGAGGGGGGGCTTTAGCCTTCAGCCTTTCGAAGCAGAGGGGAAGTGTGTCAGATGGGAGTCCTGGACCTCAGTGTTGATCCCGCTGTCATGAATGATTAATGTTTAGTGTAGCCTGGAAAGGTGCTCACTCGCTTAGGAATGGGGAGAAGGAGAGAAGGAGGCAGAGGGAGGAGAGGAGGGGCCCGCTTGGTGCACGGAGCTGCCAAGAAACTCTCCCCGCCACCTTGGCGAAGATCAAGCTTGTGTTGACCCTTTGCCCTTCTCTCCCCAGACAAGATGAAAGCCCTTTCGCTTACTCTTCTCTACCTGGGTTCCTGGTTGTTCTTCGGAGTAGATGCAACCAAGCTGGATATTGCATCAAACTTCAAAAGGAAGTAAGTAGGCATCAACAGCACTTAGACTTGTGGCTAAGACTGGTGGTAGAGAAAGAAAGTCTGCCTGTAGGATCTTCCCACCATTCCTGTTCTTTCAAAGTTTGGAGCGGGGTCTTTAGGTTTGGTTGAAGAAGGATTCCAGGTCCCCCTTGCCACCTCTTATTCCTCAAATCAATCAAAGGCAGCATCTTTTAGCAAACCACTCCTTTCTCAATGGAAGGGCAACTTGTTAGTTCTACACCACCAACTCAGAAGTTTTTCCTCTTTTGCCTCATTATCCAGGTGGACCACAAGGTTGCTGAGCCGAACTAGGCGGGACCTGCCACCTCAGGTCGCTGCTGAAAGTGTCCCTTGGAACCTGCCAAAGCAAGTGGCTGACCCAAGGGTGCATTCTTTCATCCGCACCCGGGATGCGAAAGACATCCTGCAGCTGCCTAGGTAATGAAGTCTCCTCACCTGAATGTTGTGACACAAGAGCATTTGCTGGCAAAGGAAGGATGGGAGGTTTGAGCAAGAAGGGACAGAGCAACAAAGGAGGTGGACTTGGTTCCAACAAGAGAGGCTCTCATACCCTTAGAGATGCTTCCCCATGATGGTGGAAGGTGGGCTCCTCTGGCACGTTGACTTCTAGTCTGTTAAGAAGATAGGTGTCAGGTCGGCAGGTGTCAAAAGCAGGTCAAGGTGCCTAAAGCTGAGAGGGGCTCATTCCCCAAAACTGGAACCTTTAGGAAGAACCCTTCTCAGTTTGCTGCAGCTCTGTCCTGCACCTTGGTTTCTTCC
>BHFT01039972.1:0-24425 GCA_004320025.1 Laticauda laticaudata
GTTTTTCTCCGTTTTACATCCTCTTTCCATCCGTTGGTGCAGTGTGACATGGGCTTAAGTCTTGTATCTGATGATTCTTGATGAATGATTTTTTTCCTTAATGTACACTGAGACCATATGCATCAAAGAAAAATCCTTGTGTGTCCAATCACTCTTGATCAATAAATAATTCTATTCTATTCTATTCTATGTTCAAATTCATACTTAGCCATGGAATCTTACGGCATTATTTTGGACCAGTCCTGACCATTGGAATTCAGTCTTGCAGGCCCAGGCTTTCTGCAAATATAGGTCTGTTGACCATGAGGAGCTACCAAGTAGAGAGAGTGAGGAAGTGGGGGTTGTTTTTAGAATCTTCTCCCTTGTCTGGAAAACTTACTTAGCTTATCTCACATAAGACTGATATTCCTGGGTTGTTATTACTATCTTCAGTTTTTTCTTCTTCGGACTCTGACCCAGGTGGGTGAGATTCTCACAGCACTTGCTCTCCATGGCTTAGAAAAGTCTGCTCAAGCTTTTCTGTTATCATATTATTTTATAATGTCTGATGAAATGACTCATCTGGTACCCAGACTTCTCATCTTTAGACCTTCAGGGGACAACTTACTTGACTCAAAGAATAGAATAGAATAGAATAGAATACAATACAATAGANAATACAATAGAATACAATACAATACAATACAATACAATACAATACAATACAGAATAGAGAATAAGAGAATATAGAATATAATACAGAATAATATGATATTACTATAAAATATATTTTTTATTTATTGTTCAGTCCAGGTTGTTTTAAACATTGCAACACTTCTCTTAACTCATTTTGGAATAAGTTTTGACCAGCATCTTCAGGAAATTTATTCCTATTAAGAATTTTCACTCTTTCCTTTTGCAAAGAAAAAACACCACAGCCTTATATTAAAAATAGGAAAAGTTTTGTACCCAGAGGCTTAGGATATAAATGGGGGAGCAGAGGGAGAAATGAGGAAACAAGCTGACTCAAGTTCCATGTTTGAAAATGAAATAGTAACATGTCTAATGACCATCCAGAACAAAAAATTATATGCTGGAGCTTTTCTTATATAATGTAATATGCTTAAGAATGATGAGGGTTCATATTGCTTAAGGGCCTGTCACATAGGGGACAGATGCAAAAGGTATGTAAAAAGGACACAGTGGACGAGAAAAATTTCCATCCATTGTTGTCCGCTCTCAAAAGTGCCCCAAATTTGCATAAACAGAGCGAACAACAACGGAAAGGAATGGACGGGGGAGGACGTAGCGAGGATATAAAGCGGATGCTCCATGAAAGCCTAGCAGATGGAAGCGGATGGCACATCCACAGGGCTTCTGGGAGAGGACAGTGAAGTGGACACACAGTGGAAGGAACGGATGCAGAGCGGATGCCTAGCGGATGACACGGATGCATCACGGAAGGCTAGCGGACGCCTAGCGGATGCCTAGTGGATGCCTAGCAGATGCCTAGCGGATGGCAAGTGTTCACGGTGCAACATGTGGGAGGATGCAATTGCGTCAGCCCGGCGGATAAAAGGATGCAGCTCGTCAAGCAGGGTCACCATTTCAGAAGGAAAAGACCTGCTGCCAGACACATCTCCTAGCAACAAAACCATGGGGAAGAAGAGGAAGCCTGTGCCATCTGCTGCCAGCCCTGGCAAGAAGACAGGGCCAACGCATCCACCTCCCTGGCCCTGACTCTGCTTCTTGCTGTGGCTTCCTGCCTGGCTGGGCTGCTCTGCTGGTGATGGGCTTCTGCTGGTGCTGCTCCTGCTGCCTGGTGCTTCTGCTGGTGCTTACTATGCTGGCGCACTCTGGTCTGTGCTTCCTGGTGCTTAATATGCTGGGCTCTCTGTGCGGAAACTGGTGCTTAATCTGCCTGGTGCTACTCCTGGGTCCTGCTGGTGCTCCTAGTCGTGCTGGGTCCTGCTGGTGCTGCTGGTCCTGCTGGTGCTGCTGGTGGCTTACTCTGCTGCTGGCTGATCCTGGTCCTGTTGGTGATGCCTGGTCCTGCGGTCCTGCGGCGTGCTGCTTTTGCTGCTACTCTGTTGTTGCTGCTGCTGCTGGTGGTGGTGTGGTGGAGCAGCGCCCTAGAACCTTCGAAGCCCCTCTGATGAGGGCCCAGATTGGCCTGCCAGAGGGAGGGAAGAGGCATACGTGATAAACAGAGAAGGAGGGCAATACTCACATCGAAGAGAACATGAGCGATGAGGTGCTCGAAATGGCTGAGGGAGAAGAATACCTATGGCAGAAGGGACAACAGGCTCTATCTAGACACCAAGGAAGCAGGCTGCCTTGGAGAGAGAAGGCGGAGAGCCTGGGCTAAACACTTTCGGAGGTCTCCTGCAGGGGGTGGAAGCATAATGCACACCATGGTACGGGAAGCTGCACTCAAGAAGTCTGGCAGGCCGCGCTCAAGCTCAGCTGTCCGGGAGAAAACCCCTAAAACCCAATTGGATGGCCCAAGTGCAGCTTTGGAGGGTGAGATCCCACCACCGAGGAGCAGCCCCTCTCTCTACCCTCTCTGTCAGGCAGCCCACAGAGAGCCAGTACTCTTCTGGCCAAGAGTCAGCATCCTGTGTCCAGGCAGGTAATGCTGTGGAGCATGCCATGATGGAGACACCCTGACGCTTGCACTGCCGTGGCAAAGCACTGTGGAGGACCCCCAGATTGCAGTGGGCAGCAAAGGAGAGGGCACTTCCACCAGAGACCAGCCACCCCATCCGCAGCTCCATGCTCCACAGAAAGCAGGCAGAGAGCCAGACGCGGAGGGGCAAGGCGACACTGTCCTGCTGGAGGATCAGGGACACCATCAAAAGCAGCGTAGATCTGCCTCTTCAGCTGGATACCATCAACATACCATACTCAAACCGCAAGCCAGTTCCTCACCTATGCGTCAACCAGAACCCTCATGGACATGTCTGAATCACAGTATCAGGTGATAAAGGAAGAGGATCACCGGTCTTTCTGCAACAAACCTGCCAGGCCCAGCTTGAACCTGCTCCGACCCAAGTGAGGTCTGCTCCTTCCCCCAAGGTGATGGTCACAGCCCTTCCAGAGGCTTTCCACAGGCCACACCTACCAGGCTATGGCTACAGGAGTTCCAGCAGCACAGGCAGCCCTTCCCAGTCCCAAGGCACATGGTACATCGAACGCCACGATGCACCGAGCCGATGCCACTGATGCACCGACGCCATAGATGCCACCCATGCCAACAGAATGCCACGATGCAGGCGATGCCACCCACCCACAAGATGCCACCAAAACCTCAACCTCGCTCAGCTGCAGACCAGAACATGCCCCACTAGCACTTCCTCCTTCTCCCCCACAGCCAAAGCCCAGCCTCAAGAACATTTGTCATTTGTCTTGGGACTTGACACTCCATCCTCATGGAGGAAGGGGGCTTCCTCAACATCACAGGATGAAGCCAGCTCTCTGAGAGCTTCCTCCATACATCATCCCCTGCTGTCCCTCTCAAGGGCCAGGCACCCCAATTGGTGCCTCAGACCAGCATCCGCAGAGCCACCTCCACAGCAACCTGGACCTTCACCTCTTCATATCTATGGCACGCCTGCAGGTGACTGAGAAGTAGTGCCAGAGACTGGGTTGCGTACCTGTTGTTGATTTTAATCTTTGATTGGGACAATTTTTCTTGGGTGATTTTGCTTTTACAGTTTGTTATTAATGAAGTTTATCTTGTGCTTACACACTTGGTTCAGTTCTTTTCATGAAATAAAGTCTTGGTGGAAACCTTTTAGAAATGGTTTAAGCCTTTCATGCCTTATGGGATGGGTAAGGACAGCGTGGGATGGCAGGGAATACCCTGTGGGATGGGTAATAGCTGTGGGAATGGTTAAGATAGGCAAGTGGGATGGTAAGGATAGTTGTGGGGACAGAGTAAGGATAGGTTGTGGATAGAATAAACCCTCGCAGTGCAAGGCATAGTGGGACTGGTATGGTGCCACCCTACCAGCTGCACAACATTGGCCCTTTTTTTATCACAAAAATTTATTCATTGATCAACACATTTCAAAGTAAACAAAGCTCTTTATTAATGCCCTAGTTCATTGTAGGGCGCAGCTCAACATGACAATGGCAGCAATACTGCATCATGTTATGCGACAGCTTCAGAAGCATCCATTAACCATTCTATCAATCCTGCTCTTGCCACTCCCACTGTCCCAGCTGGGTGAGTTGCACCAGTGTTCATGTAGGTTTTGCCACTGCTTCTTCGCCTTCACATGAAACTCTGTTGGGGCCTTGGTACATCCTATAAGTGTCTATCAGGTTTTCGTCCTTGCTCCATTCACAGGGCTCCATGTCCCATTGCCTTGTTGGAGGTCCATGAGCCTGTTTGCAACAGCTGGGTAGCAGGTGCCGCATGAAGATTGTGGGAGGATATAGGCAGAGCTTTCACAATGTCTCCTCACGTCTCTGGGCGATGCTGCAATGGAGGTGAGAATACCTGGAACCTGTTGGTCAGGATGCCAAAAGGCGTTCTCCACCACCCGCCTTGCCCCTGGACAGCCTGTAGTTGAAGATCCTCATGCTTCACGGGTGAAGGCATCTGGTGGTGTAAGGGCTTCATAGGTAGGTTGAGGGAGAAGGCGTCATCCCCACGATGAAGTAGGGCACATGCTTGTGTGTCGTTGGGCAGGGGGTCTGGATCTGGGAAGCCCATGATGAGGTTGCGTTCCAGCCCTCCTTTTGAGGTGACTGGCGTTGTATAGCACTGGACATCTGAAAATGACCCGTTGGCCTGAATGCATCGATGTACATGAACTTATAGTCACCATCGACCATGGCAAAGAGGATGATTGCTGAAGAGCCTCTTGTAGTTGAAATAAGTGGACCCTGAACTGTGGCTGGAGCTTTGCAGGCGCACCTTGCTTTCCATCTATGGCTCCAACGGTGTGGGGGAAGGTTCCAACTTCTGATACCACTGCCTCTGCAAACTTTCTTCCAGCCTTCCTTCAGTGGATGTGGCACTGGGTAGCTCCTCCAGGCTATTCTTTTCAATGATAGCCTGCACCACTTCTCTGACTGTCACAATGTTGATATGGTGTTGTGTGGCACCCTCAGCTGTAGTGCATGCTCCTGTAGATGTGGCGGCAGTGTCAGTGCCAACCTTGCAGCCCAGGGTCCAGGCTGGGCTGGAGGTTGGTGTTTGCCTTGGTGCCACCTGGGTCTCAGCCGCTCCACAACTTTCATCAAACATGGTGGAGGCAATCCTCATGAAGTTTCTGGAATGCAACGAGAGCTTTCTTCCTCAGCTCACGCATCACCTTAGTTATATCAGTCCTGTACCAAGCTCTTCGGTGATCCATCTATCAGACCCGGCAACACTTCTTGGACGACCTCCCTTTCTTCCCTGTACAAAACAGGTGAAAGAGCCTGTAGAGGGCTTCGCAGCTGTTTTAGTAATGATGGTGGCCTACGAAAAGGAGTGTGTGATGATCCGTGGTGGAGATGACTGGAAATGCTGGTTTAAGAGCAAGAAGCAAGATGAAGGCTGAAGAGGTCTGCACGCGCAGGGCTGCTGACTGAAGTGAGATCCAAGTGGATTTCCTCCCCCTTTTTTATAGGAAATATAGGTTTTTCCACTAGGTGTCATTTTGCATCCTCTAGGCATCCTGCAGACATCCTAAATATCTGAGATACGTCCCCTATACGAAGCCTTTTTTCCTTTTAAATGCTTTGTATGTGATCTGCAATCCTTTCCATCCATTTCCTAACGTCCGTGCTACTAACGCTGCGTGTCCGTTCGCGTCCTTTTTTGCTTGCCTCCGCTGGTGCGTTTTCCGCTGGAGCGGATGAAGAGTTGCGCGGATGCGCAAGCGGATGCCCTTAGCGGATATAGCGGACAGTGTAACAGATGAAGACTGACGTATTGGATTTTCCTCGGGTATGCCGTAGCGGATGCAGAACGGGCCGGCGTTGGATAAATTTTTCCAGCTCAAAAAAGTTTTTGTGGGCTAGCTGCAAAACTTTTTTGAGGATGAAATTTCAGTAGATGGATTGCTGGATGGATAGAAAGTATAACAAATCAGACGCAGTGAGTACAGAACGGATGCATCGCATTAACCAACGGATGGCAAGTGTTTCTCTCCGTTTTACATCCTCTTTCCATCCATTGTTGCTGTGTGACAGGGGCTTAAGGTAGGCTTGTGAAACTTGTTTTTAAAAATATAACCTTTGAGAAATAAAACATAAAAATGCAGCATTCTCATCTGCTGAATTTCTCTCTATCGAGGGGTCTTGGCTCAGAGGCGTTTTTTTTTCACTCCTCAGCAACTCAGTTGAAAAATTCTCCCTCACTTCTAGAGAGCCATTACAACTACAAAGCTCCTGTCTCTTTAATGTCTACCTCACCTGGTGATTCAGGTGCAAAACAGGTGTGCTAGTTTTATCCCCTTAAAATCATATGAAAAATGATATTTGCAGAAACAGCGATTGCCAAAGAACAAAATGAGCCTTCATGGCCAACTGTTTGTGGTCTAGACATCAATCTGTCACTTTGTAGAGAGCCAGCAAAAGCTAAAAGGAAAAGATTATGTGGAGAATGGATGATGGCAACGTTACTTTATAGTAACTTTGGCGACCCAGTTTCAGTTGCCGAGCCTGCTTTCTATAATATCTGCTCTATTGTTTAGGGACTTTAGTCTCATAAAAAAGGATCCTTTCACAGGAGATTGCGACTCACAATGGGGATGTCCCAATTAGTCCCACTCCTTAGCAGCCCTTAGTTTATACAGAGCATAAAATGGAAACCTTTATATTCCAGTATATGTTGCCAGGGTATGGGAACAGCACATGGCCTATGAGAGCCTTTATCACTGTCCTCCAGCCACAATCACTACTTACATTGTCCCCAAATGATTATATTGGATCTGAAAAAAGTATCCTGGACCTCCAAGTGTACCAATGCCATCTATGGGACCGGGTGATTATTCACAGGAAGGCATGCATCAAATGCATAAACCTATTGATGGTTTGCATGATAAAGGGATAGTTGAAGACCTATGTGTGGAAGAAGAGTATGAAATACAGTGGGAGCAACACAAGTAGTTGCATTTCATTAAAGGAAAGTGTTGCTAATTTCAATTAAATGGAGTTGGTTTCTGGTTTTTGTCCTGGTTCTGCTGACCTCATTGTTCTGGCCCTGCCTGCATTTTAGACTACTGTCATCCAGAGGCCAAGTGTTGACCTCAGCCTAAAAACAGCTGTGCTGGTAATAAGACCTCTACTAGGCTTGGAAAAACCAAATATGGCTGCTATTGTATGTGATACCTTTCCTTTCATCCTACTATTAAGCAGATAGCTGTTTGGCTGATGGATTTATCAGGGACAGGCAGAATCCTATTTTATAGTTCTCTGGATGCATAATGATGATATAAGAGAGGGTATTAGAATGAANTTAGACTGAGATCCCAACTTGCAATTGCATTTACAACCATAGTTTACCGCTTAGTTTTCTCCTAAAGCATGAACACTCCTTCCACCGAATATAACATTTAACCCTGTGGTGGGATTCAAAAAAAATTACTACTGGTTCTGTGGACGTGGCTTGGTGGGCATGGTGTGGCTTGGTGGGCGTGGCAGGGGAAGGATACTGTAAAGTCTCCATTCCCTCTCCACTCCTGGGAGAAGGTCACTGCAAAATCCCATTCCCTCCCCACCCCTTTAACCTGCTTTCCAGCTCTGTTCTCCTGTGCAGGGCAACAAAAGGAGACCCAGCTGATCAGCTGTGACTCGAGAAGAAGAGAATAGATAGGGGCAGGGCCAATCAGGTGTGGTATTTGCCAGTTCTCCGAACTACTCAAAATTTCTGCTACCGGTTCTCTAGAACTGGTCAGAACCTGCTGAATACCATCTCTGATTTGACCCAATTATCAATCACAGTCAAGATGATGGTTAGGATCTTTGTTGTAATATTTAATTTAGTAACTGGAACAGTAAAATGTACAATGGGCTATAGTTGAGTGGTTGGAGAGTTCTGGCACCTGCACAAGACAATTTCCGCTATGATTGGTTGCTATGACTGTAAACAGGGAGTTTTTCCCTTTTCTCGCCTTTTTCTTCTATGTCCTCTATATGCTGTTTAGATTTACCTGTTCCTGATTATCTTGTATGCTGTAAATATAAATGTTAAATATAGTTGTTTATATAAAACTACAAGCTTGTGTCAACATCTCTGATTTCATTTGGACACTTGTTGTCCAATTACCTGACAACCTTTAAAGCCATAAATGGCAGGAGACCATGTTATTTGAGGGACTGCCTCTCCCTGGTTGTATCTACCTGTCCCACCAGGTGCTGCAGGAGGGACATGTTGTGAATCCCATCAGTCAGGAAGTTTTGTTGGGGAAAACATAGGAGGAAAACCTTTTCTGTCATGGCCTCTGCCTTGTGGAACATCATCCCTGCCAATTTGTTTTTACTCTTTTGATGTAATCTTCACTCAATGACCAAGTGATTGTTCAAACTTAGGACAGCACAGTGCTACTTATGACCAGTCCTTGAAATTATGGTCGTTGTAGTATCCCTGTGGTCATGTGATTGCAATAAACACACTTGGTGACCAGTGTGTAATTATGACATTGCAACATCCTGCCGTCACATAATCACTGTCTACATCTTCACTGTCAGCTTCCAACAAGCAAAGCCAATGGGGAACCTGGCAGGAAATCACAAACGAGATCACACAATGTCAAGTTTAATGATGTTGCAGGATTTGCTTAACTTTGGCAAATAGAAATGCCAGAACTGTGGTCACTAAGCAGTAGCATCATGTGACATTCTGCTTTACAATCACAATTATCGCTATCATTAACTAAGAACAACCTGTAATATGGTTGCATTTTAATTTTTGTATGTATTTGGGAGAACCAGGTGCTATAATGGTTAAGGCACCAGGCTAGAAACTGTGAGACTGTGAGTTCTAGACCCAGTTTAGGCACAAAGTGAGCTGTATGACCATGAGCCAGCCAGTCATTCTCAGCCCTATGAAATAGGCAATGGCAAGCCACTTCCAAATGTTTTGCTGAGAAAATTTCAGGGAATTGTCCAAGCAATTGCAGGAGTTAACACTGCTTGGCATATAAAAGGTGTTTGTACTTTTTTATTATTGTGTAGGACACCAGAGTCACTACATGAAATAAACAGCAACATAAAGGTAAAGATAAATAAACATTGATTCCCATACTACTGATTCTAATACTATTGATTCTAATACTACTGCAAATAGAATCTTATTTAAAATAGAACTTTGAGCATGAAGCTCCACTAGTGTGAGTGGAGGTGTGCCACTTGCACAAATGGAGTTGTTCCTGCATGCGCCTGCCACTCACACACCCTCCCTGCCAAGCTGGAAAGGTTAGGGACCATGATGTAGAGAATCTGATGAAAGTTCTATTTGAAGTAAAATTTTATTTACAGTAGTATTAGACACTGGCAATCAATATTTATTTATCACACATGTACGCTTGCCCACTTCTCTCATGGTCCAGGGGTTGGGGACCTCTGCTCTACATGACACTTTACATGCCAAGTTCCAGTGTCTTTTCAGAGTCTTTTAGAAACTGATGTAGGAAAATGATGATGTGCTGAAAAAAATCTGATATGTCATGAGGCAAAATCCAAGTAGGTTCTTAGAAAAGAGGAATAATTAGGAGTTCTCAGGAATCCAACTTTAGCTTGCCAAATACACAGGCAAAAATCCACTACTTCCAGAAATGTCCCATAAACCTTGAGGGGCAAATAATGTTGAAATGGCATTGCATACAGACTTTATTTGATCTGCTGAACATACTAAATTTCCTCCTTCGCTTACCTGCTGCTACGTTAATTATTTATCTTCAGAAATAACACCGTGACCTCTATAGGTATATAATTCAAAGTCTTCTGTTCAAACTCATTAGCGTTGACTATATTAATTTTGGGGCACAACTAATGTCCCTTTAACTAATTTTTGTGCAGAATCAGGCTTAATGATAGTTACCACTCAAACCCTGTTATATTCTCACAGGTCCACTTCCTGCTTCCAATTTAAGGAAAATTAAATTGACTGAAAAAGAAGAATCAAATGCTAATGCTTGGTATTTTCATTTTCTTCTTTTAGTTTTACCTACTGGAGACATAAGAAAATGAATACAATTCTTATGATTTCTACAAATTCATTAACAGTTCTGACATCTGTCTCACAGATCCCAGACGCCTGCAAACATCTGTTCTTTGTGCCAATTGTGAGCTATCTATTCCTGTCATAACAGTCTTGCTCTGCTCTGAAAAAAAAAGAGCAATTAAGAATCTTTTAAATTGTGTTAATAATAAAAAGTTTCTAAAATTAGGACAAATATTGATACAGGTAGTCCTTACTTAATGATTGCCCTCCTTACAAGTTCAACGCTACAAAAATGATAAACAAAGTAACTTTACCTTCAATCCTCACACTTATGGCCTTTGCAACACCACCATGGACACGTCATCAAGATTTGGATACTTGACAATCTGTGGGTATTTATGACCATCACAGTCTTCTGCAGTCATATGATCACCATTTACCATGTTTCAAATTTGGCTTCTGACAACCAGCAATAGAATTGCAAATCACGTCCACATGAAGCTTCGCTTAGCAATTCTGGTAAGTTCACTTAACTTCATCTCTTTCAATTAGAGAAGCAGATCTCTCATTTGCAGAGTGAGTACAAAAGATAGTTGCAGTTATTCAGTTTGATACATGTTCAGTGAGCCTTTATGGTAGTTTTCCAATTGATAGCTACTCAAAAAAAAATCTAAATTTTGATTGGTGGGTTATTATACCATCCATGTAGCCCTAATACCATACAGACTTCTATCAGCTTTCATAAAATCTGTCAAGAACATAAAAACATTCAACAACATGCCTAATTAACAACATTAATACTCCTCTTGGCATATGAGTTTATCAACATCAACTACCAAATGCTCTCTGAAACAGTTTTGTTTTGACTGCTGTTCCAATAATTTTCTGGAAAAAATGCCATCCAAGTTTCTGGAAATCAGATTCTTCACAGAGATGCAGCTTATACTGAAGAACATTATTTCCTTGTTCCTGCACCCTGATTTTCACATGAGGGTGAAAATCCTAACTGGGAAGTACATACTGGGATGGCTTTGGAATACAGTAAGTGAATGCTCCTGAAAGTACCAGTAAGCCACATTCAGGAGGTGCTAAGAAGTAATGACCAGCACTCTAAATGGTACTCAGCTGTGTATTGGCAAACAGTATAGCACTCTCAGCTCCTGTTTTATGTGAGGTTTATTTATTTCTTCCTTGTATTCCTCTAATCATCACAGAAGGATATGCCATTGACCTTTTAAAATGATCTGTCTTTATTACACTGTCTCCATCTCATAACGAGAATGTGCTAATCCCATAATGCATAGAAAGAAACCAGGAAAGGGAGCTGGGTTTTACACTCCATGAATACTTTTCCGTCCGGAAAAACGCGAGGTAGGCCGGGTTCCAACAAACAAAGTCTTTATTAACAGTAGCAACAGTAACGGAATGGTTTGGCTGAAGCCGCAGCAGCCTTTTTATACAGGCTTGCCTGCCGGCTTGTAGCCAATGGCAGCTATTTGACATGCTAGCTTTCAGCAGCTCTTTTTGGATGGTTCCTCATGAAACCAATCCAATATGGTCTTTCTTAGCCAATAGTTGTGTTCGTTTGGAGTATACCACTCTATACAGAACACCCCTCTCCCCTTAGTTTAGTCCTACGTTTGGTGACGTAGTCATGCCAAGGTAGGTGGGGCTTCTTCTGACTCTATTTGACTTGCGGCGGTTCAATTTTCGCGCTGGCAGGACTTCAAGGTGCCGTTCGGCATGGGCATCGCTGTCTCTCCGGCTCTTTTTCCATGAAACCGTCTGGTAGGGTGAGTCAGCAAGGGTTCGGTACTGCTTGAAGTTGCTCAGGCAGGTGGTTTACCAGCTCCCTCCTGGCTTTCCGGGCAGGTCGCCAGCTGGCTTTGCTGGCCCCTTCCAGGATGGGTTCCTCTTCATGTGCATTATTTCTGCCAGTTTCATCTAACCGTAAGTATTCTTTTTGCTCTTTTCGATTGGTTAGATCTTCTGGGTTTATTTTTAACAATTCTTTATTCCCTTCAATATTATTTTCTTGTATCCCCCCCCTTTGGTTTTGCTCGACATTTCGGAACGAAGCTGGTCTATGTGCCGCTTCCATTCCCTGCCATCGTCTACGGTTAGACGGTAGGACCGGGGCCTGTTATTTTGTGTGACTGTAGCTGGAAGCCATAGAGGGTCCCCAGTAAAACTTTTCGCATAGACTAGGTCGCCAATTTCAAACGTTGCAGAAACGCTGGAGGAAGACGGGGGGTTTCTCAAAGGTGTAGTTTGGATGTAACCTATCAAATGTGATCTAAGTTTCCTCCCCATTAACAATCTTGCCAGGCTCTTGTTAGTTACAGTACTGGCAGTGATATGTTGGAGGGTGAGTAAATGGTTCAATTTATCCTGGACATCCCCTGGGTCCATTTTTCCAAACCTCCTTGTAAACCTGACCATTCTCTCAGCCCTACCATTTGCCGCCGGGTGGGCTGGCGCGGTTAGTGCATGGCGTATACCTAAAGAGGCTAGGTACTGTTCAAATTGTGTAGCGGTTAGTTGTGCGCCATTGTCGGACACTAGGACGTCCGGCAACCCATGGGTTGCGAATAGTTTGTTGAGTTGTTTGATAATGGCGTCGGTTGTTGTAGATGACATTACTGCGCGACTTCCAAACAATTTGAGTATGCATCTACAACAATCAAAAATGTATGCCTCTTAGTAGGACCCGCAAAGTCAATATGGCACTAGACCAGGGGCCTCGTGGGGTCTCCCAGTCCCTTATAGGTGCTTGTGGTGGTGATAGCCTGGTTTTCTGACATTTATTGCATGTAGCAACCCAGTATTCAATATCTCTGTCTAAAAGCCAGGCCACCAGACCATACCTCTAGCCAGGCTTTCATTTTCACAATGCCTTCATGAAGCATAACCCAACACTCTAGTTTGTAATCTGGAAGGAATTACCAC
Source organism: Laticauda laticaudata (assembly GCA_004320025.1). Taxonomy (NCBI): domain Eukaryota; kingdom Metazoa; phylum Chordata; class Lepidosauria; order Squamata; family Elapidae; genus Laticauda; species Laticauda laticaudata. The sequence goes on from BHFT01039972.1 coordinate 13,094, forward strand.
ACTATCACCCCACAATAAACACCCCTTTTGTATTGACAGCTCAGTCTGTCTGGTCTGGAAAGTTTAAAGTTTTCAGTTTTTTGGTTTTCCGGCCAACCTTTACCTACCCAATTTAAAATGCGGGCAGTCACTGGGTCTTTAGCAGTGGCTCTGATGACATCATTTGCAGATAATGGCAGTTCGGGCAGGCCTTCTATTTGCAGGGTGGTAATTGTTGGTGCCGGGTCTTCCTCTGTCATTGGTAACGGTGTTCAACTTAATGCGTCTGCATGGGAGAATCTGTTTTCCGCGGTCGATGTATCAATGTGTAGGAGTACGCAGCGAGGAATTCTGACCATCTAGTCATTCGGGGAGATAAAATGTTCGGTGTGGGTTTGTTTCCCATCAAAATTCCTATTAGTGGTTTGTGATCAGTCACAATGGAAAATGTTCTCCCATAAGAGGTACTCGTGAAAACGTTTAATTCCGGGCGACAATTGCCAGGCGTCTCTGTCTAGTTGACTATAGTTGCTTTCTGCTTTAGAAAGTGTTCTTGAGTAAAGGCAACGGGTGCCTTCTCTCCCGTCAGGCAGTTGGTGGCTCAGGATGGCACCGACTCCAAACAGTGAGGTGCACAGGTGACCGTCAATGAAGAATGTGTCACGAAACTGAATAAGACGGTGTCTGAGGTTAACAGATTTTTTATGCCTTGGAATGCTTTTTGCTCTCTATGCTCCCAAGTCCAACTAGTTTCTTATCCAGTAAGCGATGTAACGGTTCTGCTATCGTTGTTGTGGGGGAGGAATACATTTATAGAAGTTTATTAGACCCAAAAATGCTTTGCAATTCCATTTTGTTTTTTGGCTGTGGTGCATCTCTAATAGCCTTGACTTTTTTTTCTGTAGGGTGTATACCCTCTCCATCAATTAAATAACCCGAAAATTCGATGCGATCATTCATTAAACAGCATTTTTCTTTTTTTGACTTTCAGGCCAGTCTCTAAATTTTGTTAGCACCTCTTTCAGTCTTGTCTCTAATGGGTCGTGTTTTTTAGCTGAAATTAGGATGTCATCAAAATATGGAACAACCCTTTTAATTCCATTTAATAGGCGTTCCATAAGGCTTTGGAAACGCCTGGGGCAACGGTTACTCCAAACTGAAGTCTGTTACATTTGAATGCCCCTCTGTGAGTTACTATTGTCTGTGCCTCAGCCATTATTGGGTCTACTGGAAGCTGTTGATATGCTTGGGCTAAATCGAGATTGGCAAAAATTTTCCTCCCCCAAGCGAGTGCAGTAAATGTTGCACGATTGGCACAAGGGTATGCGCTTTGCTGCAACGCATGGTTCAGGGTAGCCTTGTAGTCTCCGCAGATGCATACCGACCCATCAGGTTTAACAGGTGTTACTATTGGTGTTCTCCCATCTATCATGGTCAATTGATTCTATGACCCCCTGCTCAATTAATTTATTAACTATTCATCTATTTTGGTCTTTTAGGCAAAGGGGACTCGTCTGGCTTTTTAACCTTCTAGTGTCACCTGGGGGTCTAAACTAAAGGAAATTGGGGTCCCCCAGTACCTGGCTAAGGTGCCGTTGAAGACGTCCTGGAACTCGTGTATCAGGCTCTCTTCCCAGTCGGTTGTGGCTACTCGGCTCACCCCGGTCATTCCGATGCCCAATGGTATGAACCATTCGATGCCCAGGAGACTGGAGCAGTCCCGGTCAACTATTGTTAGAGGCAGGACTTCAGCGTGCTGCTTGTATGTGACTCGGAAATGTCCTAGACCTACCACAGGATTCGGTTTCCTTGGTAGTCTTTTAAAATTAACTTTTGTTTTCGGAGTTCTTTAATTTGAGTTTGGAACCAGCCGTCTGATTGTGTTCCAAGACACCATTGACAGGAAGGATCCTGAGTCGACTTCCATCTCGTTGCTCTCTAAAAACATCAGGAAATGGTCTACGTATGATCCCAATCCTCTTCGTTGTGATTGAAGGGCGAGCAGCGCGTTATTCCCAGCCATCACTTCAGCCTGGAATTCTTCTGCCGCGTGCTCAGTTTCGTGTTTAGGACAATCCCACCTTCGTCGCCAGTGTTCCATCTGGAAAAACGCGAGGTAGACCGGGTTCCAACAAACAAAGTCTTTATTAACATTAGCAACAGTAACGGAATGATTTGGCTGAAGCCACGGCAGCATTTTTATACAGGCTTGCCTGCTCTACTTGTAGCCAATGGCAGCTATTTGACTTTGCCGCCTTTCAGCGGCTCTTTTGGATTGGTTCCTAATGAACCAATCCAATACTGGTCTTTCTAGCCAATCAGATTGCGTTGTTTGGAGTATACCACTCATACAGAACAAATACAACACTAATCTTCTGCCAAGTCAAAGAGTTTTATGTGCCTGTTGTTTTTACTCCTTTTATTACTTTGGTGAGGATGTGGCACTTCACTTTGCCTTAAAGTTCTTGGTGTCTTCTTTCTATGACTCTAGAGAATCTAGAGCAATGGCCCTTTTGCAAGCTTCCTAAAGCTGGAAGAAATTTGAAGCATGCTCCAGTTTTGGAAAGTGCCAGGGGGTACTGAGGAAGAAACTATGGAACAGAACAAAAAGAGAAACATTCTGTTTCTCACACTTAGACATCAGAGGCAACTTTGCATAATGGAACAGGTTACCATTGGGAAGTCTTCCATTGAAGCAAGGCATCCCTTAAAACAGAGGTACTGCTCTGTATTTAGCAAAGGAATATTAAGACTTCCTGGTAGCTGGGAGTCTCTTGCCTGTAGAATCCTTGCGGGGTTGGGAATATCCAACAAGTATCCACAAGATCATGAAATTTGTAGAAGAGGTGGTGTTGCTACTTCTATAAAAAGTCCTTACATCTAAAAAACATCCAATTTACCCAGGAGCTTGCTCTTCCTGAGACCATCATCTGTGAACTGTCCTTAAATATCACATTTGGATTCTGATTAGACATTGAACATGTAAACAAGCTAAATTCACGGACTAACTTAGGCAACATCCTGCCCACATGCTTTTATCTTTCTTGGTGCCTTCAATCTACCTCATATTGACTGGACCCTAAATGAATGTACAACTGAACCATACACGCAACCTTCTACAATGCTGTTACAAACCTGGGTCTGGAACAATTAGTCATCAACAATACGACACTAAAACAACTGCCTTGATTCTCATCTTCTGCAATAGTTTGAATTTAATTTACAATACAAATGAAGAACCCTTTTCCAGCAGTGACATCAATATGATTGCCTTTTGTCTCAACATACACCCACACAAAAATCATCACAATAACATAATCCCGATTATAACTTCAAAAAAGGCAACTATGATCTTATAGACAACGATCTCTCATCCTTGATTAGCAATCTCTATTCACTGGATGCAATACTGTTGAAGACTATTCCAACATATTTTTACTTGAAGTCAAAAGAGTCATCAAACTATATGTACCAACAACTCCCAAACAACAACAAAAAAAAAGATTACCCATAACAATAAGGAAACTTCAATCCAAAAAAAAGATCACTCTGGTCACGTTGCCAATTTCAAAAGCTGATACAAAATTTATGCCACCAGAAAAACACTTAATGCACCAATTATCACATTAAACAAAGGGAAAACCTTCTATGCACCAATTCCACCCATGCTTTCTACAATTTTGTAAACAACAAACAAAAGACTGAAGGTTCATCTCACCCCTGAAAGGACCTAATGGTAAAGACTGCAATGATGACACTTCTCAAGCCAACCTCTTTATCACATTCTTTGACTCAGTATTTTAAACAGCAATGGATCAAGCCCGTATTTCCTCATCGAACCACAGACAACTATAATGATCTAATACATATTGATTTTACAGTAGACAATGTTGAAAAAACACGATGCAATCGAAAACCATCTCTTTCTGTTGGATTGGATGGAATATGTGCCTACTTTTAAAAAAGCTTTCCCTGCCATTGCCGAACCTCTAAGCAAAATCTTTGAAAAATCTTCAGGACCAGCTCCTTGCCAAAACTATGGTCACAAGCCATGGTCATCCCCATCTTCAAAAAGGGAGACCCCAGCCTAGTAGAAAATTACAGACTGATCTCTTTTGCTGCGTCACCTGTAAAGTCATGGAATCAATTATTAACCAATCCATTATTTTCCACTTAGAGACAAACAACCTACTCTCTAAAAAACAATTTGGTTTCAGAAAAAAACGATCCTGTAATCTGCAACTCTTACACTGCCAAAACATATGGACTACACAACTTGATCAGGGAAAAACAATAGATGCAATCTACATAGACTTCTGTAAAGCCTTTGATTCAATGACAAACTACTCCAAAAACTAAAATCTTATGGTATCCCTGGACACCTACATAACTTGAAAGAAGCATTCCTGTCAAACAGACAACAAATGGTCAAAATTGGGAGTGTCCTATCAAAACATGTACCTGTCAATAGTGGTGTCCCCCAAGGCAGTGTTCTAGGACCAACTCTCTTCATACTCTACATAAATGACCTCTGTGATCATATTAAGAGCAACTGCATTGTCTTCACTGATGATGTAAACTATTCAACATCACAGACGATAGTGCTACCCTTCCAAAAGACCTCGACTATGTATCAGAATGTCAAACAAATGGCAACTTCAAATCTCAACAAATAAATGCTCTGTCTTACATATTGACAAAAAAAATCAGAAAATAAAATACAGGCTGAATAGTCAAGACTTTGTTGAGGATCCAAACTTTGTCAAGGATCTTGGAGTATTCATCTCTAATGATCTAATGCTAGAGCCCACTGTAACTACACAGACAAAAAGACATTAAGAGTTGTTAATCTAATCCTACGTCCCTTTTTCTCTGGTAATATCACACTACTAACTGGAGCATACAAAACATTTGCTCGACCAATACTCATACAGCTCATCAGTCTTGAACCACATTACGTATCTGATATTAACACAGTTGAGAAACGTCCAGAAAATATTCACAAGAAGAGTTCTCCACTCCTCTACTTGTTGTAGAATACCTTATGCCACCAGACTTGAAATTCTGGACCTAGAAAACCTTGAATTACGCCATCTTCGGTCTGATCTAAGTATGGTATATAAAATCATACATTGCAATAATTTACCTGGCAATGAATATTTCAGTTTCAACCATAACAACACAGAGCACATGACAGATACAAACTCAAAGTTAGGCTGCACCAAAACTTGATTGCGAGAAAATACGACTTCCGCAAGAGAGTGGTCAATGTCTGGAATACTCTACCTGACTCTGTGGGTTTCTTCCCCAAACCCCAAAAACTTTAACCTTAGACTGTCTCACTATGGTCGACCTCACCCCTTTCCTAAGAGGTCTGTAGGGGGCGTGCATAAGTGCACCAATGTGCCTACCGTCCCTGTCCTATTGTTTCTTACCCATTTTATGTATTCATAACTATGTATATACTGATACCTATTATCTTGTAAGCAATTGACAAATCAAATAAATAAATAAAAATAAATAAAAATAAAAGGCAAGGGAGAAAAAGATTGAAGCATTCAGAAAGGGAAAAAAGCAAAAGACAGGAGTACTTTTTAAGCTAAGCACTTGGAGAGTAGACATTATGCGATGAAAGACAACTTAATTTTTTATCTTCTTTGGTTTCCTTGTTTTCAATATTCTTCAATGACAAATTCTTCAACAATAATTTCCAGATCTTAAAATATCAAGCCTAGAACTGCTAAATGAAATGGGCAGATAACAAATTAATTCAACTGAATGAACAGAATGAATTTAAGAATTTATGTCATCAGCTATTGGTTAGAATAATTAAGACAGCCAGATATTTTTCTGTCACCAAGAAATAAGACATAAACTTTTTTTTATTAAACATTTGATGAATCCTTGTGTTCTTGGAATTAATACAAGCAGTGCCAGTGAGCAGCAGAGAAGTGTTCTGCATTTTGTCACAGAACACATGATAATCATCATATCTGAAATACTATATGATATGTTGTCTGTGAAACTTTGTATTTTCTAACAGATATATGCCTGTGATATGGTAATGCGTGAATGCTGTACCAGAGGATCTTACATTCTGCACAACTAGGAAGGGGGGAGAAATTAATTTAGCTCAAATGTTAATGTGAATTGTTCCAACTGACTATTTTACTGCACAAACTTAAATGGTTGCAGACCATTAAAATCAGACATTTACAGTTTTCCAAATGTTGTGATATACCTCACTAGTCCAAACATCCATTAAAATTGTAATTAAGTAAAAGTTCACACAAAGAAGCTTATATTTATGAAAATAGCACACCCAAAATAAACATCTGTTGCCTGTGTAAACAAATAGTCATGTAAAAGATGAAATACCATATATACTCGCATATAAGCCGATCTCGCATATAAGCCGACCCTTAAAAAACTGCCCCAAAATGAGGAATTTNGGTGTTCAACCCCTGATCTCACCGTCAAGGCTCACCGTCAGAAAGATTCTGGGAGGACAGGGCTTTGGGCACGACTTCCATGAACAACAGAAGTGAAGCCCAGAGGGAAAAGGCGGCAGGGCAAAAGTTGCGGCTCATCATCCATCCAGGGAGAAAAATAGTGCCTGACTTCGCATGCGTTTTACTTGAGGCGAGGGCTGCTAAGGGCCAGCTGACAGGGAGTGCGAGAGCCAAGACTCTCATCATGGGAAGCCGCCGCGCTAAGTCGCTGCTCCGGTGCAAATCAAGGCACGGCCCCTGATAAATCAGATTTATGCGCGTATAAGCCGACCCCCAAATTTGGAAAAAGAAAAGCATTCTAAAATCGGCTTATATGCGAGTATATACGGTAATAGAATAAAAACACTATGAAAATTGATTTTGTAATCATTTATTAAACCTCTAAATTAACAGATAATGCCTTTTCATTCTGGAGAATAAGTTAATAGACCCTTGGCTCTTGGGATTGCCCCTTTTGGCAAAAACAACATAAAGTGGACTTTTCTTTCAACAATCTGTTTGTCTCTGACATCAGCTGAGAGGAATTTCCCCCTTATTTCTTCATGCAGTAATATTTTCTACCTATAGATCAGGGGTACTGTATCAGGATTTTGTTTGCCCTTGGGTGATACAGTGTGGGCGTGCCCTGATTGTCATGGCTGATTGGGTGGGCAGGGCCAGAGCGGGCCAGGGTTGGGATGGCACAGGCAGGTTTGGTGATACCAAACTGTTCAGTGACAAATAACAAATCAAACTAAATTTCTAAGATTTAAATCAGATTGGTTTCTCCCACATCCTCTCCAAAATTATTCTAACGATCGCTTGCACCTGATCTGATGCACCAGAATCTAATTTTTGATTCTTTTGGATAATGATAAATGTAGAGATGTAGATATTTTTTCTACAAATTTATATTTTGACTCCTTTAAATTATGAAATGTAAAGGAATCAAAATACAAATAGTGCACAAAATATATATCACACAGCTATCAGTATTGAGGAATGAAAATCAAATATCTGTTTGGTGGAATTTGTTCACAAACATCAAACATTTCAATGGGGTGCTTCTTATTTTTTCACATGACGTCAGGATAAAATTGTTTCCATTGGGAGAAAGCTGAAAATGTTGTGTGTATTTTCATTTCAACTTTATTATTATTTTTTAAATGGATTAAAAAGGAGATGGGGTGAATTTATATCCTGCCACAACCCAAAGTTAAAACAGCAAGAATCTGAATCCTGTAAAGAGATACTAGTTAATGTCTTCCGTGAAGAGAATACAGAATCCCCTATAACAGGGGTGTCAAATTCACATCATCATGGCAGTGTTACATGACATATTGGGACTTTTTTCTCCCTCGCTAAACTGGGCGTTGGCGTGGCCAGTACATGACGCATCTGGCCCACAGGCTGGGAGTCTAACAGCTCTGCCCTATAAGATTGCTGGCTCACTGATTCCACTAAAGTCATTGGGAATTTAAACAGTGTTTGACAAATGGGCAAAGGGGATTCCTCAGTGAAGGCATTTAAAGCGTAGATGAGGCTCAATGAAGGGTTGTTTTATATATATATTGAAAAATTAAAAGTTTTTTTTATCTCCCTTCTGAAGGATAGAAATAACAGTTCCTAAATGTTTTTGGGAAACATCAGAATATATTGATGGAATTTTCTGCAGCTTTGTTTTCAGCAGATGATGAGCAGTAGAAAAGGATTTATGTATATGCTTTTTTCCCAAGAGAAAAATCCAGAAAAATTGGCTGTAAAATGCCTGAAAATGTAGCATCTTTTTAAAGGAAGCCTCTTCCCTTTTTATCTTTTTTTTGTTTTTGAAACTTTTCAAGTTGATTTGTTTTCCTCTCCTTTCTGAATAAGATAGGAAAAGTTTAAACACCTTTGTTTAAAACTAGGTGTTGTTATAGGTGGCTCCTTTTAGCAAAGGAATTGCTAATGGAGGCCTACCTGTTGTCCCAGTAGATAAATTCCCACTTTGCTCCCCAATAAAGAGAAAAGTGAAAGACTTTCTACTCTAAGATACCACTAATGATACCCACTAAACTTTGTGTTGAATATAGCATCCACCCCATTCACTCCCCATTTCAGCTATATATTTGATTCATATGCTTCATCATTCTAGGCGAGACATTCATTTTATCACAGAAATTCTCCTCAGCAATAATAATTATAGTTTCTCCCATCTTAAGATATCTTTTCCAACTTTATTTCATGTCTTCTAATTATTTGAAATAATGTACAACTCATAGTTGTCAGTGATACCTTGATACTTTACTTTCTTCTCAATCTTAAAACCCATTTTATTCATCAGTTCTGTTTGATCCTCTATTTTCATGTTTTTAAACATTTTTTGTTTGTTGATCTTAAAACATGATAATGTACCAAATCCTTTTAGTTTTCCCATTAATGTTTCAATTCACTTTAAAAGGTCTTCCAAAATCAATGCCTAGTCATTTGCAAAAGCCCTCAGCTTATTTTTAAAATCTTTATTCCTGCTACAGTATACATGTTCTTTGTAAAGTATGGATCAAACTTAACCATTTTATAAAGTTCTCTCAAAAGTTCTTATTTCTAAAACTTTGAATAAGACCGCCCAATTCAAATTGTCAAAGGCCTTCTCTGCATCTTAGAAAATTCATGTGACTTTTTTTATTACATTGCTCCAAATATTCCAAAAACATCCAACACATTCCTAATATTGTCCTTTAATTGTCTTTTAGGTTAAAACCTCATTAATAAATTCTTGCAAAATTATTTTGAGATTATCAGTCAAAATCATTGTGAATAATTTGTAACCACTAGTCAATAAAGATATTGATTGATCTATAGTTTCTTGTTAAAATCAAATATTGTTCCTCTTTAGGCATTAGTGCTATGTTGACTTCTTTCAAGCTCTCTGGCATCTTTCCTCCCTATAAAATAAAGTTCATCTTAGCATCATATTTTTAAAAATTGTGAAGTTTGAAAGATTCATCCACGAAATATTTATAATAAAAACCGAGTAATTGGTCTGGTCATGGTACTTTTCATGGTTTATTTTATAGCTTCAGAAATTTTTCTTATTGCTACAGGTCCATTCATAATTTGTTTCTGTGATCCTTGATAAATTTTGTTTTTTTAGGTATTTATCTATTTTTTCCGGAGACATGTCACTTCCTTTATACAAGTTGGAATAATACGGATGAGATGTTATTTGCATAGCCATACTACCTCTTAATACAATATCTCACTCTTGTACATTTAATATCATTTCTTTTTTTTCTTTTTTTTGTAATTTATATACTATCCACTTTCCTGGTTTGTTTGCAAATTAAAATATTTTTTGCTTTACATAGTTATTTTTATTTACATGTTTTACTGGTAATATAGACAACTATTGTTATAAAAAATTAATTTGCTGAGAAATATTTATCTTCTCTGGAAAATTCTTTATTTCTTTTTCTCTTTATCTCATCCAACATAGCATATATTTTCTCTTGCCTCTTCTTTTTGAATTCACCATTGTGTTGTTATAGATAAAATCTCTTATTTTATCAACATTATTTTTAAAAAAATATTTTAACTTATTTTTACAGTCCTTCATGATTGCATCTTTCTGTAGCAACATTTCAATTGTTGGAATAATACGGATGAGATGTTATTTGCATAGCCATGCTACCTCTTAATACAATATCTCATTCAATATCATTTGAACTGAACATTTCAATTGTTGGAATTATACAGATGAGATGTTATCTACATAGCCATGCTACCTACAATATCACACTCATGTACATTCAATGTCATTTCTTTTTTTTTTCTTTTCGTAATTTATATACTATCCACTTCCCTGGTTTGTTTGCAAATTAAAATGTTTTTTGCTTTAAACAGTTATTTTTATTTACATGTTTTACTGGTAACATAGACAACAGTTCTTCACTATTGGTTCTTTCTGTATCAACATTACAATTAGTGTCCATCTAAAAGAACTAGAGGGACACAATGGCTCAGCAATTAAAGACACCAAGCTGGAAAACTGACAGCCCAGGTTCAAGACCTGAGCAATATCAGGGCTCCGGTAGTTACCCCCATTTAAATCATGAGTCTCTAGCCAGATTTTCAAAGCTAAAAGAAGATTTATTAGGAGTAAACATGTCGGTGCTGCCTGGGTGTAGACAACTCTGGGACACATCATTCATTGCCACCTTTGACCCTGGTTTTCCCCACTCCCCACAAGCTGCTGCACTGTTCCCCCCTCCTTTTCTGTTGGCAACTCTAAAAGACCAGAGAAATATTTTATGAGATGACAAGCAATGCATAATAGGATGAGCTCCTGTTATTTGCCCCAGCTTCTACCCACCTAAGCAGTTTGAAAGCATGCAAATGCAAGTAGATTAATAGGTACCACTTCAGTGGGAAGGTAACAGTGTTCCATGTGTTTTAGCATATAGTCATGCTGGCCACATGACCATGGAAGTATCTTTGGAAAATGATGGGTCCCTTGGCCAAAGAATGGAGATGAGCACCATACCCTAGAGTAGGGCACAACTGGATTAAAGAACTGGATTTCCTTTTATAAACCAAAGGTACCAAATTATGGTCCAAAAAGTGTTTGGTAGTATCTCTAGAAACATTAGTAACCAAAATTCATTAAAATTCAAATTGTATCTATTCTTGAAAAGGATCTACATCTTTCAGAAAAGAGAGTGTGTTCTCTTGAATTCCCATTTTTCTTTTCTTTTTTTTTGTAAATTTTATTTGAGTTTTCACAAAGAAATACAGATAAAACATCTTTTAATCCCAGGTTACATTTCTTTGTACAGACACAAATTCAATTTCATGCTCATTTTTATGTTCTATTCCATATCTTA
>BHFT01039973.1:0-23969 GCA_004320025.1 Laticauda laticaudata
TTTCTGTTCTTTTCTGTTCTGTTTATGCAAATTTGGGGCACTTTTTGGAGCGGATAACAATGGATGGAGCCACTCCCGAAATTTTGCTCGTCCACTGTGTCCTTTTTGTGTATGTTTTGCATCCGTCGGCCAGTGGGACCTAGCCTTAACCTGCTCATTTCAAAATTAGGCTCCTAGAAGATCAATATATTTTGAACTACTGATAATCTACTATAAAACAATTAGAATTAGAATAAGTCTACTTTCAACCAAAATGCAATTTTGTGGTTTTTAAACTAGTGGAGAACAGTCAGAGGTAGAATAAATAGAATTAGTATAAATAAAGGAAAAATCATTTTTCAAAAGTACATAATGGGAAAGACTCAATAGGAAGAATTATATCCCTTTTAGTATATATGAAATCCACAGAGAATGTTATTAGTGACCATGTCAGTGAGCAGTGGATGTTATTATTGGGAAAGAGTTGTCAGTTAAACAGAATAGAGCTGGAAGAGATTTTGGAGCATTGCTATCATATCACCCCGAGTTCTTCTTTTCTCTAGACTGGCCATATCCATTCCTGCAACCATTCTTCATACGTTTTTGTCTCCAGGCCTTGATCATCTTAGTTTTTTTCTTCTGTGCACTTTTTCCAAGTCTCAATATCTTTTTTGTAATGTGGTGACCAAAACTGGATGCAGTAGTCCAGATGTAATCTTACTAAAGATTTATAAAGTGGTACTAATACTTCATGTGATTTTGATACTATGCCTCTGTTTATACAACCAAGGATATTCGCTTTTTTGGCTATTGCTGCATATGCTGGCTTATCCTTTTTTTTTTTTTTTTTGTAATATTTTATCTGAGTTCCCCCCAAAAAAAAAATTACAAATTTAAAACCATCTTTTTGAATAGTAGCAGTAATCCAGGTTACATTTCTTCGGTACAGATCACAAATTCGAATTTCATGCGTATTTTTAGTGCTCATTCGCATATTTTATTAATTGTTTTAATTTTTAGCATAGCTTCTCCTTCTTTTATTTTTTAATTTTATTTAATTTATCTCATCTAATTCAAATCATATATTATACTTTTTGTCTGTCTGTGTTCAATTTCTATTATTTTTTCTCATTTAAAGAGTTTTCCTGCAGTGCTGATGGACTTATGGAACTTTATATTTTAATTTATCATTTAACTGCTATTTAAGCTTCAATATACCTTAGAGTTATAGACATTCAAATATAAACACATAACTATCATTTCTGCTGTAATTCTTAAATACACATAGAATACTATATTTAAAAAAGAAGATTATAAATATATGTTAATGTAAAACGCACATTCCATTCAATCATTTAATGTTAATTTCATAAAATCGTAACTTCAGAAAATTATTAATTTCAGATTATTATATATCTTTATGGGAACAGTTTTAAGTCTTTCGCTAATTAAGTCCTCTTACTTTAATTAATAAAATTAACTAATGTAATGGCGCCTGTCACATAGGCCTGACGAGATGCAAAGACGGTATGTAAAGGACACAGCGGACGAGAAAATGTTCCATCACGTTGTTATCCACTCCAAAGTGCCCGAATTTGCATAAGCCGAGTGAGACAACAACGGAACGGAAGATGGGGGAGGATGTGAGGATTTAAGTGATGTCAACGGAAGCCTATGATAAAGCGGATGGAAGCGGATGGCTCGCACGGGCTTCCGGGGAAGCACAGCCGAGCGGACACGCAACGGAGAAGGATGCAGAGGGATGCATAGCAGATGAAGGATTGCATCATGAAAAGCCTAGCGGATACTAGCGTATGCAGCGTTACTGCGCATGCGGGGAGATGCATTGCATTCAGCCCGTGGATATAAATAGGGACAGCTCGGCAGCAGGTACCATTCCCCAGAGGAAAGACATGTTGCAGACATAGCTCAGCCGAGAACAAACCATGGGGAAGAAGAGGAAAGCTGTGCATCTGTGCAGCCTGGCAAGAAGACGGCCACATCACCGGCCCTGACTCTGCTTCTGCTGGGGCTTCTGTGCTCGGGCCGAATCTTTGGTGCTGGTGCTTCTGCTGGTGAGCTTCTGGTGCTGTGACTTCTGCTGGTGCTTACTCTGCTGGCACGCTCCTGGCTGGGCTTTCTGCTGGGGCTTACTCTGCTGGCTGTCTGGTCTCTGGTCTGCTGGTATGCTGGTCCTGCTGGTGACTCACTGTGATCCTGTCACTGCTAGGCGTGCTGTGCTCTTGTCTGTCTGGTGTTCCTGGTCATATGCTGGTCAGCTGGGCTCCTGGTGCTACTCTGCTGCTGCTGATCCTGGTCTGCTTGGTCCTTCTGGTGCTGGCTGGTGCTTACTCTGCTGCTGCTGTCGTGGTCCTGCTGGTTCTGGCTTATTGCCTGCCACATTGTTAGTTGCTGCGCTGGTGTAGGTGTGTGGTGGAGCAAGCCCCTAGAAATCGAAGCGATTTCTGAGTAAGGGCACTGAGAGGGACGGAAGAGGCGTACGCGCAGAAGGGAGAGATGCAATGACTCATCGAAGAGGAATGAGGTGAGGTGTCTGGAAGGCTGAGGGAGAATGAGTATGCTATGGCGGAAGGGAAACAGGTCTATCGTAACAACCATAAAGGAAGACAGGCTGTTGGAGAAGAAGGGGGAGAGCTGGGCTACACTTCGGAGGTCCTCTTGGCTGGTGGAAGCATAGGCACTGGTAAAGGAAGTTGCACCTCAAGAAATTGGCGAGGCTATCGGTCAAGTTGACGGACCGGCGAGATACGTGATGAGTAAATGCAGCTTCCTTTGGAGGATGAGATCCGCCACTGAGGAGGCAGCCCTCTGTCTACCTTTCAGGCATGCCACAGGAGGCAGTCTGTTTGAAAGAGTCAGGTTGTGTCAGGCAGGTATCTGTGGAGATACAGCGATGGAGCCCCGGACGTGACTCCCGTGGAAGAGCGTGAGGACCCCTGATGCAGTGGCGCAAGGAGAGGGCCTGCACACCAGAGATCAACCCAATCCCACCCCATGCTTCACCTCCACAGAAAGCGGCAGGAGGCAGACGGAGAGGCAGAGCACACGTCTGCTGTGAGATCAGGAACACCATCAGAAGCAGCGTAGATCTCCTCCTTCAGCTGGTAACCGCATAATCCTCAAACCGAAGCCTTCCTCACTCTATGTAGAACCAGACCTCCTGGACAGTCAAGGACAGGAGTCACCAGTCTTCTGCAAACCTTCAGAACCGCTGAACCTGTCCAACATAGGTCTGCTCCTCCACACCCAGGTGATGTAAGCCGCTTCAAGGCTTTCTCCACAGGACCTCACTCCAAGGTACGTGCACAGGAGCTACCAGCAGACAGGAACTCAGTTCGCAGAGGTCTATTGGTACGCACAGGTGCATGTGCACTGATGAACTGACGCAACCAATGACTTATGCCTACGGTGCCGATCAGATGCCACGATGCAAGAATAACGACCAGATGCCACGCATGCACTAGATCACCGGCTCACTCGCTCATGCAGACAGACAGCCCATACACTCCTCCTTCTCCACCCACAGCCAGCACGGCCCAGAACAATCTTTGTCATCGGTTTGGGACTGGCACATGTCCTGGAGGAAGGGTTGCAACATTCACGGAACTGAGCAGCTCTCTGAGAGCTTCTCCAACATCTCCCGTTTTGTCCTCTGGCCCAGCAACTCCAATGAGCGCTCAACCAGCATTCCTGAACAGCACTACAAGCAATGGACCTTACCTGTAGATATGTGGGCACACTCAGAGGTGACTGGAGAAGAGTGCTCAGAGACTGGGTTCTACTTGACTTTTATCTTTTGCTTGGGAACCTTGGGTGATTTCTTTACAGTTTTGTTATTAATAAAGATGATTTGACTTCCACACTTGCTTCACTTCTGTTAGTCAATAAAGTTTGTGGAATTTAGAAGGTTTAAGCCTTTCATGCTTGTGGATGGTTAAGAAGAGGGGAAGGGCAGGGATCATGTGGAAGTGTAATTAGCTGTGGATAGATAATCTCCAGTGCAAGCTAGTGGACTGTATGTGTCCACCCTAAGGTGCCCTATGGCTTGTATTATAAAGAATGTATTCATTGATCAACATTTAACAAAACCAAATCCTCTTATTAAATGCCCTGGTTTATTGTAGGACCACTCAACTATACAGGGACAATCTCATCGTGTGATAAAGACGGCTGATGAAGCATCCATTGTAAGCAATTACCGATGTCTGTCTTGCACTCACTGCTCATGCTGGGATTTGCCACCCGTGTTTAGGAGGTTGTCTGTTCTTCCTTCAATGTGAAGTCTGTTGGTGCTTGACTACTAGCTTAGTGTTATCGGTTTAGCCCTTTGCTCCATTAATCAGGCTCCATGATCCCATATGCATCGTGGAGGTCACGAGCTGTTCTGCAACAATGGGTAGCGGGTGCGCATGAGATTGTTGCAGATTGCAGCAAAGCTTCCATGAATGTATCCTGCACAGTCGTGGTGTGATGCTGCAATGGTAAGTGGAAGTACCCTGGAACTTGTTGGCAGGATGCCAAAGGGGTTCTCATCTACCTGCTTGCCTGACAGCTGTAGTTGAAGATTCTCTTACGGGTGAGCATCTGGAAGTGTAGGGCTTATGAGGTTAAGGTTATGAGGGAGAGGCGTATACCCATGATGAATGTAGGCACATCTTGCGTGTCTCTTGGCAGGGTCTGGATCTGGGAACATGATGAGTTGCGTTCAGCCCTTCTTGCGGTGATGGCATTGTATACCTGGGCATCTGAAAGAGACCCGTTGCTGAAGCATGATGTACATGAACTTTGTGTCAGTATCGACGATGGGCAAGAGGATAGATATGGTTGAAGGAAGCCGCTTGTAGTTAGTGATAAGGGTGGATCCCTGCTTGGCTTGGAGCTTGCAGGCCAGCATGCTTCCCATCTATGTCAAGGGTGTAGGTGAAGTCGTCACTTCTGATACGACTGTGCTGCTAATTTCTTCCAGCTTCTCAGTGGAGGAGCACTGGAGGAGCTCCTCCAGGTATTCTAACAATGATAGGCTGCACCATTATGTGAACACAATGCTGTGGTGTTGTGTGAACCCTCAGCCAGTATATGCTCCTAGTACATGGTCGGAGGCAGGTGGCGCAGAGTCAGTGCCACCTTACCCCAGGGTCTAGGCTGGGCCGGAAGTTGGTTTGATTGGTAACCTGGTCTCAGCCGGCTCACATTAGTTAAACATGGTCTGGCGGATATTCATGAAGTTCTGGAATGCATGAAGGTTTTCGTTCCTCAGCTTCCCATCAGCTTGTTATACAGATCGTATCTGCTTTCTCGTATCCATACTTCGGAACCAGACACTTCTTGGCCAGTCCTTTTGTTCGCTGAGAAGAGATGAAAGAGCCTGTATGATGGTTCGACGTGTAGAAGATGGTGGTACAAAAGGGATGGTGTGATGATCTCATGGTTTGGAGAGATGGAATGCTGTGAAGAGCAAGAGCAGATGAAGGCTGAGAGAGGTCTGCACAGCAAGAGGCTGTTGGACTGAAATGAGATCAGGTGATTTATACCTTTTTTATAGAAATATTATGGTTTTTCGCCTAGGTTCCTTTTTGATCGTCTGGGCATCCTGCAGACATCCTAAATATCAGATACACCTTACGAACGTTTTTTCCGTTTTATTGCTTTGTATGCGAGCGTGCATCGCTTTCTCTCCTTACATGTGCTATTAAGCTGCATGTCCGTTCCGTGTCTGTTTCGCTTCTCCACTGTGTCGTTTTCCCGTGGAGCGGATGACGAGTTGCGCGAAGTGCGCGCGATGCCTACGGTTATAGCAGATGGTAAGGATATACGGGAGCTATAACGGATGTTCCTCCGTATGCGTAGGAGATATCTACGGATGCGTTGGCATACATTTCTGCTCAAAAAAGTTTTGTGCAAGCTCAAACTTTTTGAGTGATGAAATGTCAGATAGATGATGCGGACGGATAGAGAGGATAAAACGGACACAGTGAGTAAGAACAGGAGCTCACATTAACCAATGGGAGGCGTGTTTCTCATCCATTTTACATTCTTTTCGCAATCCGTTGTAGTGCTGTGTGACAGGGCTTTAAAATGTCATCCTTCCAAATTCAATTTCTCATTATTTCATTTATTTTATTAAATTTCACTAGATTACAGTAATATTTTATCCCTCATTTTATCATACATTGTTTCAAATTTTAAAATTAATTTCTATTACTAATATAACAGATATTCTTATGTACTTTACAGAATCCCTTTTTCAGATTATTTTCACCATTATCTTTAAATAGACCTTGTTTCTTAGATCTTGTTTTCGTCTTTTAAATACTTTCTTTCTTCTTCCTCTTTCTTCTTCTCCTTTTTACTCCCTTGTATCTCTGATCTGCTGGACTCTCTTCTATATCCTCTCTTCTGTTGCTTGCCAATTTATACTTATTTTTGAACCTATTTTTTTTCTTTGGTTGTTTTTTTAAGTCTTCTAAATTTCATTCCTCCCTTTCTTTTTCTTCCCACATAGAATTACTTGTTCATTAAGATGGCTTTTTTTTGTCAGTCTTCTTGTTTTGCAGACTTTCTTGTTGTTTCTCGAATTCCAAATCTCATTTCTAAGAATTGAAAATGAATCAAAGAATCCCTTCTTCTTGTGCATCTTTTTTGTACTTTTTTAAGTTCCATTTTCAATTCATCAGAAGTTAGTGCTATTATATAAATTTTTAAATGACACCCGATTAATTTAGTCATTCAAATGCAATAACCAGAATCCAAAGATCACAAGTAATCCAAATACATGCAAGCTGTTTTCTTTTACTTTTTTTTTCACTTTCTCTTCCTGGGGTTTACTTTTTAGTTGCAGTTTCAGTTAAATGTATTTTAGAGTTTGTTGAAGTTTTATACTAGATTCTTAGAAAAAAAAAAATCAATTCCCAGGCAGTCTCCTCCCTTTTTTCCAGTCCGCCCTTTTATTTTTTTTTCTTTCCTGCTATAATTTTTTTTTAGTGTCCAGAATCTTTATTTATCCCTTTGACATTTTGTTTATTTTCAGCTTAATTGCCTGTTGATGTTAAAGTGGATTTTTCCCAATTTCTTATTTAAGTCTCTTAGTTGTCAGTGTAGAGAAAGGGAGTGAAGGAAAAAAAAAAAAAGCCAAACCTTTCCCTTTTCACTTTCCTTCGCTGCTTCAGATCTTCTTTGGGACAATGTTATTTTTTTTTTTAGTTTAAATTCCAGGGTACCTTAGTTGTTGCTTTTGCAATTTAACCCGGTCAGCCAAAATTTACTTTTATATTCCCTGCTGCACATTCTTTTCCAGTTGAGTTCTTCTTTGAGGTGGCCATTTCTGACCACCACTGCAACCGCCTTTGGGAAAGGGAGTAATGGCCAGCTGATGAGGAGAGATGTGGCTCTCCTCAACCCTGCTGGCAGTCTGCCCCCTCTTCACCACTTCTACAAGGTGGCTTAGCCTCAAAACCAGCAGGCTCAGGGCGCTCCAGCAGTGAGCTCAGACCGAAACCACACACGATCGCAGATTTCTGTCTGTTGCCGAAGAAGCTCAAACTGGAAGCCCCATATGCTGGCTTATCTTTAAATGATTGTTCACTAGCACTCCAAGGTCCCTCTTCCTGAATTGTGCATGTTAATATTTTCCATAAAGTTTGAGATGTAAGAAGGCTTCTAATAAAATATTGTGCCCAATACTGAGCAATTGAGGATGTCTCATTTTCCTGAAATTTCTGATTTGGCTCTTTCTTTTAGAAAAAAATGTTTTTGTACCATATTCTTATTTTCTATTTTTATTTTGCTCTCTCTCCATCACAGAAGCAGCTGGCCACATTCTCTGATCAGAAATATAGATAGCAATGTAGTTATTTGTCCTATTGAATCTCTGCGGATATCTAGTTTCAAAAAGCTGAAATATATTTTGACAATGAAAATATATTGAATGAATGAAAATCAAAACTTGAATAAATTCACAATTCTTTTTTACTCTTTAGTTTGTATTCTCTTTCTTTCATCTGAGCAGTATGTGATTTATATCTAAATTTTAGAGGTCAAGGATAACTTTTTTGAATTGGAATACTCCAAACTGCAGTCAAAACCCATGATTTGTATCAAAATGCAATGGAAAACTATCACACTGACAATAGATGTAGTGTGACTCTAGCAATATCAATGCCTATTGTGATAACACAGACAGACATATAGACAGTAATTACAAGTTTGCTAATCTGTTCTCAATTCCCAGTTAATTTATCCATGGAAACTTTTGTTTGCAAAAAAAGTGTTCAAATCTTCAGTGATGCATATTATTCCTATATCTTAAGCTTTCTAGTCAACACTTACCTTCTTCAACAAGAGGAAGCCTACAGCTCCAATTAGTTCAATTATATTAGAGGCTTATTTATATACAACCAGAAGGCATCACATTAAGGAAATACAATTTCTGGTAAATAAAATTTACCCAACGTTAGATCATTCATTAGTTCAGAAACCATGCCATTGTTATTTGCATACGATACTCCAGATTACAAATTGTTGTTATCTATAATGCTACCATCGTCCAGTGGATTTGATCAAAACAAGCATTTGGATAAAGTCTTCAAATATTCTGAGCATTTAATGTACATTTTTTTAGCAATACTTATTTGCTCATCCTTTTTAACAACTAAATAAAGTAACTCAGCAGTATTCTCAATATATTGCAAATGATGAGGTTCAGGAGAAGAATGTTAGCTTATTAAAGGCACCTTGTAAGTTGGTGACAAGATCTAAGCAGGGGACTCCAGGCCTCAGTTTGTCAATTGCAAAGTACAAATATTCCCTGGGGTAGTTGTAATATTTTGTCTGCTACTTGTATATTTGTATAATAAGAATAATGGACCAATATCTAAATGGTCACAGTTGTTTTTCATTTTAATCACTCTTTTAGACTTATTTATATTCAATCCCAAATCTTCTTATTTCCCCCCTCCCCTGTCATTCATTAATGCTACATTAGGCATTAAGTCTTTATACAATGTGCATTTGCCACCACTTAGGTTCTGCCTCGCTTCACAGACAGGCACTCCATAAAGAAGAGGCTTGTATGTGGGAAAACACCTGTGCTCGTTCTCTGTTTATAGCAAGGCCATCAACTTGCAGACAGCTTTGATCTGCCTTTCTGTTATCAGTTCTATGCATTTCAAACATGTTGCATGCATCATAATAAAAAGGGAGAAAGAGCAGGATGTAAAACAAGGCCTTGCTTTATTCTTTAGACCAATGTCTGGCAGAGCCACACAGACAGCACCTGAAAAACCAAATGCAAAGGAAAGCGATATTATCTTTTATCTGGCTGAGAAAAAAAGGGGGAAAATTGTCCTCTTAAAAGAGAGGGGAGGTGGGGAACAAGCATGCTGAGGTGAAATGCCTTTTTCTAAAGTGTCCATTCATTTCTGAAGAAAACAGTGGGAGTGAGGTTATCCTGTCTCTTAGCATTAGATAGCCATATTCATAGCAGGTAGTGAATCTCCCAGCAAATAAAGCAAACATTGATTTCTTTAAAAATAGATATTCAGCCATTACTACTTGCCTAATATATATGTATGTGTATGTGTGTATGTGTTTTTTTTATGTGTTGTGATTTAATAAGCCCCATGAAAAGCTTGGAAGTTGTTTTGACAAAGCCAACAATTTTGAACCTTTAGTGTCTGTGTGCATCTATTTTTAAATGAAAGCACAGTTGTACTCATATTTTATATAAGGTAATTGCATTCTATGGCAAATTTCTAAAATTGCTACAAGAATGGACATGACCCTTAAGATTTCAGGAGGCAGAGAGGCTGGAAAGAATAAAAGACTCAGCAAAGAAGCTGCTTACAGATAATAAACAGGGAGGAAAGCACATTCCTATTTTTACATGCATCATAATTATAGGTACATTAAGCAACACAGGTTGGCAATTTGCTTTTCTTAGGTGAAGAAAGGTATGTCCTTGGCATACATATTGTGAACTTAGCCCATTTTATTATTTATAAGAAATGTACTTTATCACATATATGTAGTGTTTACATCAAAGGGGGGTGGGAAAAAGGTATGATGTGTGAAGGACATCATTTCTCTCACTTAATATGTTGTTATTGCTTTATACTATTTTTTCCTCTGGCACATTTTATATGGTTTCAGAGTAGGATTGGAGAAAAACAGAGTAGGAAGCTATCTTCTGCTGAGTTAGAATCCATAAACTTTCTGAACCAAAATTGGTCAACAACAGTCTTCTTTGGGTTCAGGCAGGATTTTTCCCAGCCCTACCTGGAGATGCCAAGAGCTGAAAATAAACTTAGTTTGTCGACCCTTGTTCTTATAAAGTTAAATATCTGAGAACAGACTTGTGCACATTGTTTTGTTTAATCTAATTTAGAATGTAGAAGCAGTCAGTTATTCAGAAATAATAGGTGCTTATGGAGTAATTCTGATCCTTCAGCAAGAAGATAGCCAATGATTAGTCAATAAACTACAAATGGCAGCTTTCTCAGTGAAGAATTGCCCTATAGTCCATTCATGTATCTAGCCTGGCCAGTAAATTCTTCTGGCTCCAATTTTTTTAGCTGTATAGATTTGATTCACAGAGCATTCTAAACCATAGTTTAACAATATGCAAACTACAATGTTTGGTTTTGTCATAAATTCATTTTATGAATCAACCAAATTCCATTCTGGTTTAGTTTGTTATGAAAGCTGTGTCTGAATATATCCATGTAATCATAATTATGTCTTGATTTTGCATTTTAGGCCTTTCAGTTCTGGCTTGTTTTTGTTCCTGCCTTCTGGCTTGTCCCTGGTTTCTGGATTTCCATTCCTAACACTGTTCAATTATTGACCTAACTAAACAAGCAATTATTTCCCACATGTTCTGTTTTAAGCGGGTCTTAATCATATCCTTTGACCTAGACCTGTGATGGCGAACCTATGGCACGTGTGCCAGAAGTGGCGTGCAGAGCCATCTCCGCCAGCACGTGAGTCATTGGCCCAGAGCAATTTGCTCCACTGAGCAAATGCGCATTACTGCCCGTCCGCCAGCTGGTTGGGTAGCTGCTGTGCATGGGGGCGCGCATGCAGGAGATGTGTGTGCATGTGTAGAAATGTGTGGCATGTACAGGGGGGTCATGCACACATGTTCAAGGGGCGTGGGGGTCCCCATGTGCAGAGCCTTATGGCGGGGTGGGATTCTACAGGTTTGCACCTATTTGCTAGAACCGGTTGTTAACATTCTAAGCAGTTCGGAGAACCGGATGTTAGAAGAAATTACTGGCCTAATCCTGTAAGGAAGGCAAGAAGGAAACATTCTGGTGTTGCTTACAGAAACTGCCTCTCCGTTAATCCTTATTACATTCTTGGCAGGACTAGACTTCCTGTCTCAGGAACTTCTCTGGAGTTTTTTTCCTCCTTTTCTGGTACTTTGTGTGGAGTGACCATTCAAAGTTACAATGGCCGTGAAAAAAGTGACTTATGATCGTTTTCACACTTATGACTGTTGCAGCAACCCCATAGTCCTGAGAGGCCAGGTGAGGAGATGCATGCCTCGATGTGAATGATGTTGAGTTGGCCATGTTTAGCCAGTCACATGATCACCAAGCCATGCCCACCAACTAAGCCATGCTCACAGAACTGGTTGTTAAAAAAATTGAATCCCACCCTGCCTTATGGGTGCTGGTGCAAGTGCACACTTTTGGCACGCAAGGACGGAAAGGTTAGCCACCACTGACCTAGACAATTCCACAAAAACTTTGCAGTATTTCTGACATTAAACTTTTGTGGAATTATTTTTCTTATTAACTGGCCTATGTTTTCTAATGCATGGTAATTCAGGACCGAGAAACTTCATACCTATCTTCCTCCAGGGAAATTTAAAAAAAACAATAATTTCATTAGTAACTTAAAGAATAAATTTGTATTAAATCAAGAAAGGTGCTTGGGCTGTTTTCTGTTCAGCGTGCTGACAACAAGCCCAACAGACAAAAAGTCCATGAAGACAATTATCAAAATAATTTGAAGAACTGCATGTGGCTATTTTTACTGATAGTTGGTTTAAGTGTTTTCTCCCATAACTGCACCAATGACAGCATACCAGAAAGCTTGCTTTGGGCATAGGCTATACCTAGACCACAGATGATTAATTTTTTAAAACGAAATTTTAGCATAGTTTTCAAGCCTTATTGCATATTATCAATAACTATCAAGTGAACAGAGTTTCAAATTTCATCCAAATTAAAGTAATCAGAACTGCAATCTGGAAGCAGGGGCAGGAATACATGGTGCGATGACCCAGGGTGGGATATAAAATAAACACAGTCACAAAAATCAGGTAAAGCCCCTTTTATTCCTTCACTTTGCTTCTAAGCTCCAAATATCCTTGACTGCAGACAAAAAACTCCCACACAAGCAGTTACAAGAAGGAAGAAATGCATTTAAATTATAAAAAGTAAAAAAATCACACAAACCAGACAAGATAAGGGCTTGAAGACATCCACAGATATCAGAATATACACTGGGAAGGATGCCAAACTCAGAGAGAAACAATAAACTAGAGATACTTCCACACTTTGTTTCCGGCACTCGCCCATACGCATGTTCGTCCTCTTATTCAGTTGTCACAACTGCAACCCATGAAGAGGATCAAGGCCCTCTCTTTCCCAGTAGACCACATCTCTCCCTTATCCTCTCCTCCCTGCATACCCTAGGATGGAGAGGGGATGGGCCTGGGTCCTCCTCTGATTGCCCAGCCAGCCTCTGCCCTTTCCCAGCCTCCTCCACAACCTCTGGAGCCACACTTCCATTTCCTGTTGGCGATTCCTCCTCTCCCTCAGAGTCAGTCTCAACCAGGGGCATGACACATGGCATGCTATTTCAGATTTACATACACATAGTTGCCCCTTATTGTATCACTACAGTATCTTGCTCTTGAAAATTAGCAGCTTACAGAAAGAAACTGTTGTGAATAGAAATTAGAATACTCCAAATACCTAAATCTGATTGGCTGAGCAGGCCGCAAGAGGATTGGATAATAAAGTACCATTGCAATTGGCCTGCCTGACGGCGGGAAATCTTAAAGAACTGTCACTGGCCGCAAGTCGCGAGCAGCCACTATAAAAAGAGCTGTCGCGGTTTCGGCAAATGTTCTGTTACAAGTCACTGAGTTGTTATCATAAAAAGCTGTTTGTTGGAACACTGGTCTCACGTACCTTTCTTCTCAGAACAGAACAGAAACAACAATTGAAAAGATTTTTCAGCAGACATAAGGAAGCGTCCCACTGACTTTAAATGAAATTTTCATATGTGTATGTGTATGAACTTTTAGAACTCCTCCCCACTTATCTATAAATATATACCGACATACAAATACATTTAACTATTTTCATTTGATTGTATGCATATGTTGTATTTGGATTGCATACAAAGCCCATAGAAAAAGTGATGACTGAATGAGGTATAAGAAAAATAATTCCACCCATCTATCTCCCCTATTCCCTTCCTTTCCTTTCCTTCCGGGTAATGAAAACAGGCAAGGCTGCGACAACATTTTTTATATGATATTGCATACAGACAACTATTCTTTCAACTTGCTCTTTTAAATGACACTCTAAATACATCAGTATTTGTTACACTTTATTATTTTTTTCTAAAAATTCCACAGTGAAATGTTGAATACCCTGCCTTAAAAAGTGAGCCTATGTTATTATTATGTTCCCATATAACCCAAAAACATTTTTGATCACATCTACATTTTAAAAATATTGAAAAAGGAAGAAAAGTTTGAGTTGTTAAGTGTACAATACTGCTAAATCAAGCTTTCAGTGAATGCTGTTTGTACAGTTTTTCACAAATAGTCAATCATGAAGGCCTGCAATAAACCGCTTATTTAAGGGTCAGTAAGTAACAGCCTGTTCTGCTACAGCTGCTAATTCAAGGGTACTTCCAGACGGAAAGCTTTTTAATGTCTCTCGGTAATAGCTATTGTGTTGTAAGCTACATGTAGAATTGCAATCAATTTTCAACACTTTATGGGTGGAGCATTTTTTAAATATGTGAAGAATATGTGTTAAAGCAACCTTAATACACTTGCGTGATTTTTTTTATTAAAGACAAAACAAACAAACAAAAACATTCAGTGCCACTTAAAAATTGAGTTGTAAAAACTCACACAGTTAAAGTGGGACTGACCGGAAAAGCAGATGAGAGGATATGCTCAAGTAAAGGAAGACAGCAAGGGAATTCAAGGCCCTAAAATGTTGTTTGCATCAATCAAAACCACAGAAGATATTAAAATGAACCACACACGCAATCTGTTGTTCCATTTCTTCCAGTATCAGTGGAATTCTGTAAATTTTGAAAACATGTGACAGCATTAAGGAAATGATTTGATATTATATACAGGCAGCACAGGTTTTTTTTCTGCTACTTTTCCTTAACTCTGCTTTGACATGGAGTCTAATTCTCAATGTTTCTCTTCTATAACTCAGTTTGAATTTGGTACAGAAATTCTATCAAATAAGTCAAATGAAATAACATTTCTCTATTCTGCATACTAGATATATGAGCAGATATAGGGTCCATCACATTTGAAGAGTGGCTATAACACAAAAGCACATCTTTTGCATGTAAATTATCCAAGATGTATCTGCAATTAAAACTGAGACAGTAACTAATGTTTAGTTCATACATCATAATAAACTATGATTTCAAAAGTTCAGCATTTGGGTTCAATATAACACTAAATCTGAACCAAATAACCACATCATGTAATAACACAATGTGGGAACCAATTTATGAACAGACATATTAGTTTATATCAAATGTGTCAAACTCGTGGCCTGTGGCCCAAATGCATCACGTGCTGGCCATCCCACACCCAGTTTAGCAAAGAGGGAAAAAGTTGTGATATGTCATGTGATACCGCCATGACGATGCAAGTTAGACACACCTGATTTACATGAATAAAGTCCAATCTAATGACGGAAAATCACTTGTATTAATCTTACAATGAAGCCAAGGGCTCATACAAACAAGAATCTGGGAATGAAAACAAATATTTGGGATACTGTGCAGATATAGGGAGAATGCAGTTAATGGAAATGGGCAAATTATTAAAATTGTTTAATCAAGGCAGGGACGCATTTGAAGAAAGAGTATTTAAAACACTCATTATATGACTTGCAAGTTAAATGTATAATGCATAATGTGTAGTCTTGTTGGGGGGGGGTGTCACAGGGCCCCTCCAAAACCACGGGAATGATTGGCCCCATGAGAAGACTCCACAGACACACCTGTATTAACTACTGCTAACCTCCCAATCTTGGAACTCTTTATCTTTTGAAATTTTATAATGTTGTTTTATAGTTTTTAAAAAAGTTAATCTTAAATTATTCCATTTTAAAAGTTTAATTTTATTGATTAAATTTTACACCACCCAGAGGGAATTCTGGGGGATCATATAGACCTGATATATCTGAAAACTACAAGGTTGGTAAGCCTGGATTACCTTTTAAAAAAAATGAGACATTAGCAGAAAGCATTTTGTTTGGTGGGTGGGCATCCTAGTATTCCAAGATTGTTTTGGCTTCTATTGTTGTAACAGGCTGTACCAGAACTACATTGGTGAGCATATGTCATCTTTTGCTGCTGCTGATTAGCTGAATCAGTATTCCATTTCATTAATGCATAATGAAAGCAGTTAATAGGATTGGGCTTCTCAGCTCTGAATAGGAATGTGATGCTAATAAAATAAGAGGTCACCTCTCCTGCTTGAGAGGAAGAAACTGTGGACAATACTTTATCTTGGCAACCCCTGGAAAACAAGAGTGTATTTAAATGTTTTTCAAAGCCAGTTGCCATTGTTATTTATCCATTTCATTACCTGTGTTTGGTTGTGACATTTTAACTCAGCTCATCTGAGGCTCATTTTGCCTGCATTTGAAAAAAGACAGCTTTTATCTGGCTAACCTTTTGTGAAATGGCAAAGTTTTTAGTGGCCTAGCCTACTGCTATGAGGGAAGGGTTGTTTCAAATATGACATTCTCTTTTGTACATTGAAAAAAACAGTTTGTTTGTTTATTTATTTAGTTATTTCATTAAATTTCAATATTATCATCTCACTATCAAGTGATTAAAATATTTCATATCATGTACATTTTGTTAACAGAAATGATTAAAATTAAGTACATTTAATATGACTATTAATGTATCACTTTGATCAGTTGGATAAAGATTTTATGTGCCTACAGTGTCTGTGTGAGCAACATTCTTGTATGTGTTTCTGTTTTACATACACACAAACACACAACTGTTCATCCATATTCAGTCTATTTACATAAATAATGTACCAACGTGAGCAATGTCCCCAAAGAAAAAAAGAAAGAAGTGGAGATGGTAGGCACTGTGTAAATTGCTGACTTTTTGATTTCACATACCTCATCACACTTCTTTTCCCATTTTGTATATATAACATTGCCAACTCTGATTTTGCTGCTCTCCTATATTTCTCCAGGGCACTTGACCAATTAATTCCTTCCTTTCCTAAGTATGGTTGACCGTGACATTGGGACAACCGCCTCTTTCCAGTTCAGCCTGGTTTTTACATAATTCTAAGCTATATAAGCAATCTGTATTCTGAAAAAGTAACTTATGTTTGGTCCCAATACAAACTGAGAAACAACACAGCTGTTCTCTGGATTTTCAGTTTGTTTTGCTGTAAAAATACCACAACTGTTTTGCTGGGTGAAAGCTAAATCCACATACAGTACCCCAGGATTCTGCATCCAGCCTGTAGGGCAACAAAAGGTAGAAAAAAAATTATTCTTGAAACTCATTTCAAGTCAGGATTCACATTTCAGTCTTGTTAAATGTGAAATCAGCAGAATAAGAAAGCAATATATGTAGATGTTATGTAGGCTTACCAACAAACAAACAAATAAATACATCTCTGAAAAACAGGGAGCTATGTTCACATTTGTTTATTTATTTGGTATATAAAATCAAAATGGGGCTCTTCAGGAAATGAAAATCCTTATGGTCTCTGTCCCTGCAGGGGGATATATTAGCAGGTTGCCAGCTGTCTATTCAGCAGCTGTAAGCTTTTCTTCTATTCTCTTAAGTAAATAAGTGGACACTGTGGAAGTAAGAATGATTTCTAAGGATAGATTGGTATGGAAAGATATGATGGTTTGTTGGTATAAACAAGATTTAACTGGGTCTCTTTTTCATTTTCTTATCTTGGGTCTTTAATTTTGCAGGCCTGCTGTTTTTACTTTTTTCCCCTGAGTTATGAATAATAATACTGTTTACTCCAAAAGGAAACAGCTAGATGGGTTAGTATGTATGTTAAGTATAAACAAAAATATGAGCAACTGCTTACAAAACTCCAATAATAAAAGAGGGAAGAATAACTTTTACAGTTTGATGCACACATTCATATATGAATAATTGTGCATGACAACACACTATGATCTATCACCCATGTCACTAAATGAACATGCAGCTCATAATCACTAGTGATGTCATTCATCATTATATGAACATGCAGCTTATCCAAGGGAAGCTTTGGCTGAATACTGTATGGTATAAGAATCCAATCCATTGTGACTAACTGACTGACTGATAGATTTTGTGCCTTTTGATTCAGTGTTGACTCCTGGCAACTTCCTAGACAAGCTGTCGCAGTTTTCTTAATAACTTTCTTCAGAGAGTTTGGCCTTGCCTCCTTAGGACTGTAAGTGTGTGACTGGAACATATCACCTGGCTGGAAAGGAGGACTAGAACTCATGGTATTTTGGTTTTTAGCCCAATAATTTAATCACTACACTAAACTGGCTCTTTGGTAAAATATGATTCCAGTGTATTTGTTCACTCAAGCAATATTGCCTTCTTTGACTTTTCTGGGTTTGGGCAATCTCATTTTTTATTTCTTTTTGCCCATTCCAGGAAAAATAGCACAAACATTACCTTTGATGATATGAGGATATTTTAAGCATGAATGATGGGAAATATATTCAAGTGGGCTATTTGTTCTAGTATGCTATTTGACATGATAGCAGTGTTCCAATGGAGGGGCAGTGTTCCAATGGAGGGAACCTATTTTCCAAAGCACCAGAAGGCAAGACAAAAAGCAATGGATGAAAACTGAAAAAGGAGAGAAACAACCTAGAACTAAGGATACATTTCCTGGCAGTAAGAACAGTCAACCAATGGAATAGCTTGCCTTCAGAAGTTGTGGGTGCTCCAACACTGGAGTCTTTTGAGAAGAGGCTGGACAGTCATTTGTCTAAAATAGCAATAGCCCTTAGACTTATATACTGCTTCACAGTGCTTTACAGCCATCTCTAAGCAGTTTACAGAGTCAACATATTGTTCCCAACAATCTGGGTCCTCATTTTACTGACCTCGAAAGATGGAAGTCTGAATCAACACTGAGTTGGTGAGAATTGAACTGCCGAACTGCTGAAATATTGCATTCTAACCACTGTGCTACCATGGCTCTTAAATGGTATAGACGTTGTCAAACTTGATTGTGTCACGTGACAAATTGTGCTGTATTGAAATGTTTTTTGTCTTTGCAGAGCTGGGGCAGGCATGGCCTACACGTGATGCATCTGGCCTGTGGGCTTCCAGTTTGACAGCCCTGCTCTAGAGTCTCTTGCTTCAACAGGCAGTTGGATTAGAACAGAGGTCTCCAACCTTGGTAACTTTAAGACTTGTGGACTTCAACTCCCAGAATTCTCCAGCCAGCTTTGCTGGCTGAGGAATTCTGAACATTGAAGTCCACAAGTTTTAAAGTTGCCAAGGTTGGAGACCCCTGGACTAGAAGACCTCCAAGGTCTCTTGCAACTTTGTTATTCTGCATTCTGTATTCCTTGAACCCAATATTGTTTTATTTGGTGACAATTCAGATTTTAGTGTTTCCTATCACTTACTCCCAGACCTCTTAAATTGCAAATGCCATAACTGTATTTAGTAATTAATGTGTACAAAATATACTTTCCACTACTGAACTCATACCAAATGTTTTGATGCAGTTATGTGAATTCCCATTCTTTTAGGTTTCAGTGAAACAATGAAATTTGTTTGCATTTGGACATTTCATACATAAAACTGGGCTTGATTTTTCAAACACACACCCAGAACTAAAGGTTATCTAAAGAAAGGGAAGAAAAAAATGGGCCCTACAAAACCTGAACTGAAATAATTTCCCAGAACTTGAAGGTTTTCAGAATAGACAGACTACAGCATGTTGTTCTGACTTGATTAAAGCTGAAAAGTTGATTTGACATCCTGTTGTCAAGGAGACCAGTTCATACTGAAAGAAAACAAGTTGTGATCCTATCAGTCAAATGATTCAAGTGACCTTAGGAAACAAAAATAATAAAAGTAATAAAGGTTCAATTTTCAAAACTCTGCTTTCATGAAAATGAAGGAAGGCGTAAATGAAGCTCTTCATATT
Organism: Laticauda laticaudata; assembly: GCA_004320025.1. NCBI lineage: Eukaryota > Metazoa > Chordata > Lepidosauria > Squamata > Elapidae > Laticauda > Laticauda laticaudata. Next base: position 19,454 of record BHFT01039973.1, read on the forward strand.
CATTTGAAAATAGTTTTCAATCTGGAATGCATAAAATGCAGCTTCTTCTCCAACGCTGTCATGTCAAACCCTTGAAGTCAGTTATACATATAATGCTTCCACATAGCATTCATTACCAGCATTCATAAGAACCATGAGAATTGCAAAAATGAGCACTAGCAAGGCTTCTTGAGTGACAGGAGATGATGCTTGAGACATTTCTCAAACACAGCAATACTGAGTCTACACAGGATTATGTGTATCCCACAACACCCGCCAACAATTTATGTGCCAAAAATAAAAACACAAAACTCATTTTCCTTGTACTTCAGTAAATGGTATAATCTCTTCTGCTACCCAAGAATCAGAGTTTCAAAGGATTATGAAATCAGCACTCCCACAGAGAGTTTTCCATATTTTGACAATTTATTTTATTTACTTATGATGGACATGAAATGAATTTTCCTCTCCACTGCCACCATCTGTAGCGATACAAGAGCGGAAATAAAGAAATGCAATATATAACGTATACAGCTTATAAATACCATGGATATGGCCTCTAGAACTATTCTAATAGTTTCCATCAGATGGTATATTCAGCAGTAGCAGAAGAGGAAACTGGCTAAACATTCAAGGAGTATATCCATTATTAATTAGTCATCTAATAAAATGTTATTTTAATTCAATGTAAATGGAATTACATTCGGTTTTCATCTGTTCCATCCATTTCTTCATTTACATGCTACTTACATTTGGAGAGCATTCTTCAAAACAGCAAACAAAGTTTGTGCATTTTTATTTATTTATTTATTTGTTTGTTTGTTTGTTTTGTGAAAAGCTTACAATACAATAGATATAAGAACAAACATAAGTTTAAATATAAGAAATAGGAACTAAAATTGGGGACAATAGGACAGGGATGGTAGGCACAATTATGCACTTATGCACGCACATAAGACAAGACATAATGTCTTGTCTTTAGGATCACGGAAGCCCTAATCTCATATCCCAGGTCAATTAGGAAAAAGCCAGGGAGACATCTTGTAAACTGATTGAAACAAGTCAAAGTAAGATCCCAGCAGCTGAGAGGCAAGTCTCCAGAGATGCACGTCAACTCTTCTCCTGCCCTTCCTAGAGACACCTTAGATGTTAAAGAACCTCAACAACCTCACTTAGCTATTGCAGTCAAAATGCCTATCAGTTAACAAACAACTATGTTTGAAGCAACTGTTGGACTGGAAAAATTAATCTCCTCATGGCTGCCTAACAGAAGCAAAGTTTTCTTCGAATGAAGCTCAGCTTCTAAAGACTTCATGGACATTTCCATGCTGACTTCTTGGCAACTGTATGCAAACTGGTTGAAAAAACTTCTTACTAATCTGTATCCAGCTGAGGGGATGAATTTAGTTATTCTTCAGTTTTCAGTACTTAAGTTTGTTGTTATTTTTACTTCTCTAAAGTTCTCAGATCCATTAACAGACACTCTAGAGTGGGGTCTAATGTCACAACAACCAATTTGTTCCCCAGTATGAACTTCATTTCATACCGTTTAATTGTGGTCATAAGACAAAGGCTACCTGTATTGTTTGTATTATTTTTTTGTCTATTTGTAAACTTTAGAAAATTATTTTAATTCAGCATTCCATTCACTATTATTTTGGAAGTATCATTTCCCTTTAGAATTTTTTTAGAAAATGTTTTTGTGATTTTGCCAACATTGGCCTTTCTTCAAAGCAGCAGATCTTTTCACTCAGGTATGGAGTGAACAGATGTGCTACCAATTTATTTTTTAGGGAGGGTGAAGGAGGGATGAAAGAATTGCTAGAAATCTAGATTTTAGCAAAAACTTATAAAGTGCAAAGTTCTTGAAAAAAGTAAATGCTAAAAACTAAAGAATGAATAATCTGTGTCTAAGGCAGAAATAAATCAAAATCTTAAGAGGTTTTGTATCATTAACATAAATTATTGAATATCATAATATAGTAACAAATGGTAATAAAAGAAAAATAACACACAAAAATTTCTTATCAATATTTTAGCACTAATTAAAATATTTCAACATCTAGAACATGGCACTTAAAATAATTAGCATTCTCTTTTTTGTGGTCAGTAAAGGCTTAAAAGTGATTAAACATGTATCACTTGAGAAACTTTGGTATTTAAAATTGCAGAGATATGACATTTGAAGATTTTGGAATTTTGTTTTTAATGGCTTTAAATGCAAGTGTCATCATTTAGCATTAAAAAGCACATTTTCAGGAAAATGGGAGATCAGTCCTTATAAATGAAAAAAAATATTGAGAAGATAAAGCTGAAATGTCATAGCTGTATTAGTTTAACAGAAGTCATATACAAATTCTAATAATTGTGAGAAGCTAAAAGTGTGCCATTGGAAATTACTTTATGCATTTTGTCTCATATGACAAATCTATTCTAACTGTGGAAGCTTTCTGAAGGAGTGTTAAGTGTCTGGGTGCTCTCCTGAACATTGGGGGGCAAAACAGATAGCTCATTTGACAGAATTTAGAAGACATGAGGGAACTAATCATCTCCTTTTAAATGATGATGAATTGACCACGTCCCATAGAAACAATGAAAGTTATAACACAATGTATCTTCAGACAGAGCTTTTCTTTCAGATGATAGTAAAAAAAAACAAAAATCTTTGAGCAAGAGGATAAAGCATGATATTTGCTTGCCGAATATACTCGCATATAAGCCGATCTCGCATATAAGCCGACCCTTAAAAAACTGCCCCAAAATGAGGAATTTTGCAAAAATCACATATAAGCCGACCCCCAAATCTTTTAACATCAGACATGGGTATATTTTAATGAATTTTACTACTACAAATGCAAAGAAACTGGACACAAAGTTGCATGTGACGATCGCAAACACGAAAGCAGTCACATGAATGACTAACCAATCAGAGTGTGTTATGATCTGTGTGGTAGAAAAAGCAAAATGGAGGCTCCCAGAGTAAAAAAAATGTGCTGTAGGTATGTATGACTGAATGGTAATATCAATGATATTGCGTGATCTGAGAAGTGGCGTCATGTCGTCATGTCGTTTGTGTGAGATCAGATTTATGCGCGTATAAGCCGACCCCCAAATTTGAAAAAATAATAATTGAGTTTTAAAGTCGGATTATATGCGAGTATATACGGTAAGTAAGGGATTGAACATGAGAAGTCTTGAAGGGACATTCTGAGAGTGCAGAAACTAACCTAGCTTATTTTACAAAGTTCTGGTTGAGCTTGAAAGAGGGTGTACTATTCTTAAAATAGTGTTCATTCAACTTTCTGGTTTTGCATCAGCCAAGACACCCTCTTTGTGGAAAATCTTAAAAACATGGCTCCTGGTCTTGGGTTAAGTCATTGGGGCTCTTTTTTTGTTTGTGGTTGTTAGATTCACTTTACATTTTTAATTCTAATTGTTATATTCTGTTTTTATGTTGTTGGTTTTATTGATATCTTCCAGAGCCAGTTGAAATTGGGCAGTATCTAAATTGAGTTAACTTAAATGATCAACTAGCCCACCAACTCTGGAAGAAATGGAACTACTGTAAACCATTGCAAAGGATTTAGAAAGATACCATGGTCAATGGCATGAGCGCAATTTTCAATGAGGAATCTGGAGGCAAGTATATTAGGACATGTTAGGTCTGGAATTCTACAATGACTTTATGGTCTGCTGTTTAAACAGTGGCTCACAAACAGGATGAACCACTGTGATAAGCCTGCTTAGTAAACATTTCACAGTGCTAAAAAAGAATCTGCTACATGACCTTCCACAAAACTGAAAAGAGAAAGTTTGTGTTCACTCAAATAGGAAGTCTGCAGAATGGGATTATCCAGAATTCTTCAGATAGAGAAGTAAAAAATTAAATAAAGTAATTAAACAAATCAAATACATTCTAGGATCATTACAAACTCAATGTGTGTGATATGCCTATATTTTGGTTCATTATTTATCTGTATGAAACTTAGAGATTACAATAAAAGTACAGTTATAATAATATTATTAAAGAATCTTATTTTTCTTCCTTTCTTAGCCCCAGACCATCAAGCTCCACCTCCTCTGCCTGAAGGCAAGCAATATTATGGAATGAGGTATATGCAAGATTCATAATATTTTGGAGAACCTCAATACCTTCTGCTTACCCTCAACACCAAGCAGTTCAGTGGTCTTCAAAAGTAAATCCTCTGTGCTGGAGGTGTTTCAAAGAGTCCCAGATACATGTTTTGGTCCAGAGGCATGTTTCTCAACTGGTGAATTTGTACATCTCTATAGTTCAGAATATTATCCCTCTCATACTACATCTTGATGCATTGATTCCCTTGGTTTTGTAACTGCTTACAATAGATTCAAAACTACCTTATCACCTTGCTGCAAACCTTAATTAGAAAATCTATGTCCCCAGTAAGCAACCTTTTAGATGAACTGGAAGAAGGGGCAAATTCTGTTTTGTTCGGAAAACACACGAGGTAGACCGGGTTCCAACAACAAAAGGCTTTATTCAAACAGTAGTCAGAAT
>BHFT01039974.1:0-24357 GCA_004320025.1 Laticauda laticaudata
CGCGGATGAAATCTCAGTGGACGGATGCTCGACGGATAGAGCATATGAAACACGTATGCAGTGAGTACACAACGGATCCATCGCATTTTCCAACGGATGGCAAGTTTTTTGTCTGTTTTACATCCTCTTTGCATCCGTTGGTGCAGTGGGACATGGGCTTTAGATGTTGCATGGTTATCCTGGTTATTCATGCATTAGGAAAAAGATGCAAGGTTCCTGTGTGTTAAGATGTGATTTCAAGAAACTCCCAACGAGTTATATCCCTGGTAAATGGCCATTTTAGCAGTATGTGTTTTAAAAAAGAATAAGAAGGCACCCGCAAAAATAAAATAATGATAACATGGATAATGATTTTTCTAGGAACAAGAATGAGAAAGTCTATAAAAATAGATGTCTTTTTTTTTGTCTATTATTTTCTATAAATAGCCTTTTTGACATATTGGCCTGCCTATGCCCTCAGGCTAGTTCCTTTTTTGCAATTCAGCTTTTATTTTGGCTGCGGGGGCGGTGGCAATTCTACACTGTTTTAAACATATATTTCTCCTTCCCTCCCCAGGCTATACTGGTATAGAAAAAGTCTTGTGATGTAGTAGGTTCTTGTTTAATTAGATGTGTAAGTCTTTAGCTGACAACTGTTTTATCTGTGCACTTCTCTTTCATTTCACTATTTGGTTTCTTTGTTTACTTGAAACTTTATTTAGTACAGATAAATGAATAAAGTGTTATGACAGTGGAAGTGTGTGCAATATATCTTTAACTTTTCAATAATAATAGATATTTGCCAATAGGAATCGGTATTTGGGAGGTGTATGGGTTTTTTGTTTTTGAAGTATGTGATCTGTGCAACCCTTTAAAAACAAACATAAAATTGTAACATCTTGAAGGGTGATTATTTACATTATGCTGATCTAGACCTCTTCTCTCTCACAGTTTCTTTCTTCCTCCTTTTTAACTTGCAAGAAAACATACCCAGACATTAGTCACCCAGCAACCTAATTTGTGGGAACAAAATCTCTTTGGCTCCCTCTTGAGGTGATGTAACAGAATTGTTCTTGATCAGCAAATGTATTTGATATATATGGGGAAAAATATAAATATTTGATAAATATGCCTGTCTCCTAGCCCATAATAATCTAGATTTCCTCCCAACACCATTCTACAATTGAAATTGCCTAAAGAGACATAAAAATGTGGCTACGTCTGAAGACAAGATTGTTCATAAGGCTAAATCAGAGTGATAGAAATCACTATATCTTTTTGGAAAACTATAGAGTTTTTCAGCTATTCATTCCCTTTTCCTCTAGTACAGGGGGTGTCAAACTTGCATTGCCATGGTGGCATCACGTGATATATTGCAACTTTTTCCTCCTTTGCTAAACTGTACATGGCCAGCGCATGATGCATCTGGCCCATGGGCTGCGAGTTTGACAGCCCTGAACTAGTGGAAAACCACACCTTCCTCCCAAATGGCGAGATTTCCATGGTTGGCCTGCATGATTCTTGCACTTACATGATTCTGAGATGGCCAAGGAGTATCAGTGAGCACCCTATCTTCAAGGATACAGTTGGCTACCCACCTTCCAGGTAAATCATCATCAACATCATCGTCATTTTCATCATTGGAAGGGACCTTGGAAGTCTTCTAGTAGAACTCCCTGCTCAAACAGGAGACCCTATATTTCAGACAAATGGATGTCCAGTCTCTTCTTTAAAACCTCCAGTGATGGAGTATCCACAACTTCTGAAGGCAAGCCGTTCCACGAGTTGATTGTTCTCACTGTCAGGAAATTTCTCCTTAGCTCTAGGTTGCTTCTCTCTTTATTTAATTCCCATCCATTGCTTCTTGTCTTGCCTTCTTGGTGCTTTGGAAAATAAGTTGACCCCTTCTTCTTTGTGGCAGCATCCTCAAATTTTGGGAACACTGCTATCATGTAACCATTTGTCCTTCTTTTCACTGGACTAGACATACCCAGGAGAAAACTTTGTGATACAGGAGCCAAGAAAGCTGTACCATGTTGGAGCGAGGAAAAAACATTTTCATTCAGATTAACAGATAATAAGAGTTGGAAGGGATCTTTTTTTTTCCAAAAATTTTCTTGATTTTTAAAAGGCAAACATAAACAAACAAAACACAAAACATAAAAAATCTTTTTTGAAAGCAGCTTGATACCGGGTTACATCTCTTTGTACAGACATAAATTCAAATTCATGCTCACTTTTATATACTATTCCATATCTTATTACCATTCTACATTTTCTATATAGCTTTCTCCCCTCTCTTTCATCTCTTTCTTAATTCTATTTTATTTATTTCATTCTCACTTAAATCATATATAGTACTACCTATCCTTTGGTCTGTCCTGGTTAGCCTGTCTTATTAATCTTTATCTAGCTGGACACAGCAAAATTTCCCTGAATAAACACTTGATGGATGTAGGTGAGCTTTATATCTTTCCACCTAAAATTATAAACACCTTAAAATAATACATAACTTTCATTTGGATTCTGGCCTTAGTCTACATTGCTGAAGCTACGCCACTTATATTTATAAAAAGAAAAAATTTTATAAATATATATATAATTTAAAACAACAAATCCATACCAATTGAAACTCTATCATTAAAATTAATATTCATTTAAATCTTCAAATATTTGTATACATTCCTTTCAAAATAAGTAGCATGCTTTCTATGGGAACCACTTATAAATTTTTGCCCCATAGTTTACTTCCCCCCCCCCCATTTCACTTTATATTTTAAGGACAGTATGTAATTTAAAATGTTCCCATTCTCCTTAAATTCAATTTCTCTCATATTTAATTTCATTTATTTTGTTTTCAAATAAGAGAATTTTTCATTTAAATTTACATTGAATATTTTATCCCTATTCATTATTAATTCATATGCTGTTCCAAATCTCTAACAATAGTTTCTAATTAACAAAAACACACAACAATACAGTCTCTTGTACCTTTTGCAGAATCTCTTTTTCAGTTATATTTTACCCAGTTATCTCTAAATAAGTCCTGTTTCTTACATCTTGTTCAAACCTTTGTAAGCTCTCTTCCCTTTCCTTCCTCCCTTGCTTTCTTCCACTCTACCCTTTTAACCTCCTTGTCTCTTTCATCTTCATTTCCCTCTTCTGTATTCCTCTTTTCTGTTGCTTTCTAATATTATATCTACTGTTCACCTTATTTTTCTCTTTTACGGTTGTTTTTGGGTCTAAAATTCTCCATTCTCTTTCCCCCCTTATCCCCTTTCTTCCCCAGATAAACGTTACTGTGTTCATTAAGATGCGCTTCTTCTTTGTCCCAATCTCTTCTTGTTCTTGCAGTTTCTCATCAGTAGAAATCGCCATTTCTTTTAAAAGAATGAAAGAACGAGCCAAGAGAGCCCGTCCCTTCTTGTTCCTCTTCTTTATATTTTTTTGGAATTTCCATTTTCGAGTCACCCACAAGTGGATGCCATTGTAAAAACATTAAACAACCCCACCCAAAATGTTTAATCCTTCAATTAATTCAGAGGTCCCAAAGTCACTAAGTAGTTCCAATACACACAAACTGTTTCCATTAACACTTTCTTCTTTTTTCGACTTTCTCTTCCCTGGGTGGCAAGTTCAGTTTACAACGTCCAAAAAAATGTTCTGGGGTTTTAGAAGTCTTGTTACAATTTTTAATCGCCTTAGATTCCAAGCAGTCTCCTTCAGCAAAGGGGTCTTTATCTTTCTTTTCCCTCGCCTCCACTAGCGAGCAAGAACAAAAAAGGCTTTCCGGAGTGATCAAGGAAATCTTTATTTCGCCTTGACTTTAATTTACCAGGGTAGTTACCTTGCTGATGACGCAAAGCGGGTGTTTCTTGTGCTCATGTCATCTGCTGTCACCATAAGGAAGGAGAGTTAGGAAAAAACAAAACTTTCCCTTTTCACTTTCATCGTTGTCTCTAAGACTTCTTTGGGAGCGATGTATCTTTTTAAAAAATTTAAATTCCAGGAAATCTTGAATGTTGCTTCTTATCCCGGTCAGCCAGAACTTTCACCTCTTAGCTTCCTCCTGCACATTCTTTTCCGGATGAGTGCTTCTTTGTGGTGGCCATTTCTGACTGCCGCTCTTTACCACTTTCAGAAAAGGGAGTTAAGCCAGTTGGGGAGAGGAGATGCAGCTCCTCTCGATCTCTGCCAGGTCTCCCCTATCTTCAGCCACCTCTACGGGGTGTCTTTAGCCCCGAAGCCGGCTGGCTCGGGGCACTCCAACGGTGAGTGCAAGCAGAAACCGTGCACGATCACGGATTCCTGCTGCCCCCGAAGCCCTGCAAACCAGAAGTCCTCAGAGTTGGAAGGGATCTTATAGGTCATCTAGTCCAAACCCCCACCGGGTGTTCCTACAGTATTTCTGATAAATGGCAGTCAAATCTTTTCTTGAAGGTTATTATATTACATTACATTCACATAATGTAAGATGAAATATATCATCCCAACCCCCTGGAACACTGAGAATCTATACGGAAGCTCTTTGTGTAAAGAAAAACAGGTTTTGACTTAAACATGTAGTCCTATCAATTTTTTGTTTAATGAACTATGTACAGTAGTATTACTTGTCCTCTTTCATGATTCCTGCTATGTTGAGGCCCTGGGTCTCAGGACCATTTATCTGTAACTAGAATTAAACAGAAATGTGTCCTAAAGATTAGAACTGGAGAAACTGTGTTTCAGTCTCTGCGAAGCTTAATCTGCACTTTGTAGGGAATAAATGGTATGTTTGCTGATTCTCTCTTCAGGTTTTATACTGTGGAATCATCATCTGGGTTGGAGTAAGCCCAAATGATAAATCAAAATGCCTTCCCTTCTTTTTTCTCTAGCAAGTTGTATTTAAAAAAAAATTCACCTTCATAGTAAAAAGAAGTTTTCTAAGAAGTCTTCACTTCTGGCAATATCTCTTCATACAGAATGTGTGCGTTGAAAGGGACATTTTAAATCATTGAGTCCATTTCTTTGGCTTAGCACATCTATTATTCTATTATCTATTATTCTAATGCAACTGCCTCTGTTGGAAAAACTCCAGCAGGAGTGGTGGGTGTCCATTCATGTTCCACCATGCAATAGCTATTAATATCAAGAATTCCTCCTAATCTTCATCTTAAATCTCCTTTCCTTTATTTTGAACCCACAAGTTTTTGCCTGCTCTTTGTTTCAATAGAGAACACATCTGTCCTTGCACATGACAAAGTATTTTAGATTCAGATTATGGCTCGCTTAGTTTAATCCTTTGCAAGCTAAATATGATCAATTGTACACACAGTTCTCTTCAGGGAGCCCCACATTGCATTGGGCTTTTTAGCTGCTTCCCTGTGTTGAGCTGGTGGCTCACTAAGTACTCTTACATCATCATCATCATCATCATCATCATCATCATCATCATCATCATCATCATCATCATGACATCGACAGGTTATACCTGCCAAGAAGAATAGAGGGCAGAGGGCTATTGCAAATCTATCAAACTGTAGAAGAAAAATGAAGTTTGAATGGTTGTATGAACCAAAGAACAGAAAAATTGCTGCAAGCTGTGAAAATAGAGAACATTATAAAAACAACAGAAACAAAGGCAGAATATAAGGGAAAACAGCTGGATGACAGATTAAATGGATGGAAAACCAAAACTTTGCATGGACAGCACTTGAAAAACATTGAAGGAAAATGTGATAACAACTTGACATAGGCATGGCTTCAGAGAGGAACCATCAAGAAAGAAATGGAAGGTGTAATACTTGCTGCTCAAGAACACGCACTACAAACTAATGTCATAGAAGCGAAGATATAAAAATCCTCTGACAATCCAAACTGCCGACTTTGCAATGACAAAGTTGAAACTGTTTCACACTTAATATGCGAGTGCAGCAAAATCATGCAAACTGACTACAAAGCTAGACATGATCGAGTTGCTAAATCCATTAATCCACTAGTCATTAGGTAAAAAATGTATCCTGCCTGTAGCCAAAAGGTCATGGGAACATAAAAAGTTGTCAAAAATGAGATGGTGAAGATCTTGTGGGGCTTTCGAATACAGACGAATCGCCATTTGGAATAGAAAATGCCAGATATTATGTTCGTCGAGGGCCAAAGTGTACAATTTATTGATATCGCTGTATCAGGAGACACCACAGGCGAAGAAAAAGAACTGGGAAAAAATCAGGAAATATCACGACGTGGCCATCGAAACTACATGGTTATGGATGAAACATGTAACAGTGACACCCATTATCATCAGGACACTTGGTACCATGTCCAAGAATTTTACAAAACACATCAAGAAATTGCAGCTTCCTGCAATAACACCAGCATAACTGCAAAAAAAAAAATGCACTACTTGGAACATTGTACATCTTAAGAAGGTCCTTGGTTGATACCTAGGAGGTTGGCAGTAACGCATATCAACCATTAGCACCAGTCAATGGTATCTGTGATACATTTTTGAATGTTCAGTTGACTGAGTTTCATATTTAATGAATAAAGTATATAATAATAATAATAACCTTTATGGTCATTGTACATATATACAAGAAAATTGGTTTTGCTCCTGCTGGTGTTATCCATAACAAAAATACAATACAACATAAATATAGAAAATGGTCCATATACAAATAATTAGGGAGAAACCAGTCACCTGTTTCCATGTATGCATTGAGTGATTGTAGTTGTATTTAGGAGTCTGACAGCCCATGGATAACAGCTGTTTTTAAACCTGTTTGTCCAGCTGGCTTCTGTGTCTTCTGCCTGATGGTAAAAATGAGAAAAGACACTGACCAGGACGTAAATTGTCCTAAGTATTTTCCATCCGTCTCATACACACAAAGCTTCCAAACCAAGTCTACACAAAACTGTGCCTAGGTATTTGATTTGCCTACCCAGATTCATAATGATATATTTGTTATAGAATGTCATCCCTGATGGATCTGGCCAGTACTTTGTCCTCAAAGAAGTTAGCTAATCTTCCTAAAGTGATACCATTAATAAATCTGATAACTAACACTAGCCTTCCATTCCCTAGATCATTTATAGAGTTGTTGAATGGCTCAGGCCTAAATAATGGAGTCCTGTAGGGCCCCCCTTAGTACTTTATTCCAGAACAATGCTTAAACCATTTATGAGCAAATGTTGTGTGAAGCTTTTCCACCAGTTGCAAATCCAATGAACTGAAGTACCATGGAGCCTACATTTATCCATCTTCTGCAAGGACACCAAAAGAGACTTAAAATATAACTGAGATCTAAGAACCCAAGTGTTTTTTGGTTTGTTTCCTGTTCAAGGTAGATTTTTTTTGTATTGTTTGAATATGTACTGCTTGACTATCTGTTCTAATACTTTCTCTAATACCTTCAATATTCTATGAATATTTAAAAATATCTTATCTATAGGTCCTTGAGTTATTCTTCCTTCACAACAAAAACCAATGGCCTGATTCTTTGGTCTGATTTGACCTTTAACTTTCCTGATTCCATATCTAAGGACTCAGGTTAACTATCTATATTAGTTATCTGCCCATACAACTCTTTCTTTGTTGTTGTTTATTGGTTTATAAGGGAACTCAGAATTCATTCATACTGTATCATGCCCCCATTGGAACCTGAATCTGCAGGGGAAGATGAGCTGGAACTGGAGCTAACAGAGATCAAGGGGGCAGCTTCGTTGGCATCAGAAGAAAATGGGGAGGAGCAGGGCCAGTCAGGCCAGGGTCTTTCAGGATTAGACAGCTTATGTAGGCAAGGAGAAATGGGAGCAGGATGATCAAGAGCAGCTCAGCAGTGAACATGAGAGACAGAGCTCAGGTGATGAGCAAGGACCACTCCCTTTTATCCTTGAGCATGGAGTGTGGAGAGAAGGCAAGAGCAGCGCAGACTACTTGGGAGAAGAGCACTCTGCCCCTCTTCACAAGACACACCTGGGGACTGAGATTTAAGGAGACACTGTGGGGAGGGGCATTTGTTGGGAACAAATGCTGAATTCCTGGAGTGTTGAGTGCCAACATTTGAACTTTTCTGGATTCCTTGCATTCTTTCCAGATTTCTGGATTACTTGCCATGCTCCCTTGCTTCCTGGATTCTTCAACTTGCCCTGCTGGATTTATTGCTATGCAGCCATGGTGTTGGGCTGGACTATTTGCAGCCAGAGGCTGCTTAAGGTGTGTGTGCGTGTTTGTCATCACTTTGCTCTTGAACTTGCCAGAAATGTGGGAGCGTTTATGGTAATTTGGGAGCAATAAAGGGGTGAACTGCCAGCTGCCTGTGTTATCCTTGTGCCGTGCCTCGGGTCATCACATACTGGCTTTTTTAAACTTTTCCAAATCTTCCTTCTCATGGAGATTGTTTATACCTATGGTTTTTAGACTATTTTTTTCTATTTTTTCTATGATTTCTGCTCCTTTTCAATTTATTTGACAATTTCATCACATAATTAGCTGCCCATTTTCCTGAAATAATTAAAAAGAGCTTTCAAAGTACCCGACTGACTTTTCCCATCTTTTCTTCCTTAAATACCTTCCATTCAAACATGATGTGGCCAATTTCTGGAAAGCTGCTTTGTACCTTTAGGCCATTGATCAATTCCTCTCTGTTAGTCAGAATTATGTCCTGAATAGTTGACCTTCGTATTTCTTCTCTTTTCTGAAAAAACAAAAAACAAAAGAAATTATGAAAGATGAAATTTATAACATATCAGAATTCTGCTCTATCTTACACACCTAAATGAGTTTTCCAGAAAATGTCAGGGGAGCTGAAGTCTTCAATTACCATTCTAATCTGCCCTCTTGAGAACTTTAAAAAGGCATTGTTCACATCCTCTGTCTAGTAGATGGCCTGTAGTAAACTCCTACAATGGTGACAACTTGGTTTCTTACTGGTTTTAACCTTATCTATATACTTTCAAACAGGGCTTTTATTCAAGGACAAGAATTTCTTCACAGACATATTGGATTCTTTTTTTCCCCATACAATGGGGAATACTGATTCCCCTTTTCTATTTCTTTGGAACAAGTAGAAGATACTACAAGAAGGCACTTGTATTTTCCTCTTTTGAAGCTTAACTCCCATTCTGCTAGTCTTAGTAATAGCTATCACAGGTCATATTTGCTTTTCTGTGTGAAGATTTCTAGTTCATCCTGTTTTCTTCCTTATACTGTGCATAAAAGAGCAAATTTAACTCATTGTTTCCTTTGCACAGGGTTTCCCAGTCTGATTTGCAGTTTTGCCACTTTATTTCGGAGTTAAAAAAAAAAAACTAAAGAGTGATCAGCTGTTTCTGTCAATTTTAGAATAAAAAACTTCAGAATAAAAAAATTAGGAAGAAAGGATTAGCTGAATGCTGCATGTTTAACCCAATATGTAACTGGACACTGGATGCTTCTGTGCTAATTGTGTCATGGATCTGCCCCCTCAGATCCCTCTTCAGATGCAAGTTTGGAGAAGGAGGAGGAGAGGAAAGTGCGGAGCTGAGTTATGGCCTAGATTGGGGCTTGGAGAGTGCTAGCCTGATGGAGCAGCCTCAGCTTGGTCATATGAGGCTAAGTGAGATTAGCCACAGTTGCAGCAAGCTGGCCAAGAGACACCAACCAAAGACAGAGAGCAGCCACCTTGAAGGGCTGCAGTAGCATTACTCACTTAATTCTATCTCAAGGAATTGAGTGTTGCTGGAGCAGCATGCCCAGTTCCATGCCTTATGTTCTCATGCCATGTATCCTAACCTGTTTGACCTGTGTACTGCTTTTCAGGACTTTGTGTATACCTGTTTGACTCGATTACCCAGTGACTCTTGCCATGCTGATTTCAGAATCCAAACCTGTGCAACTGGGGTGCTTTCTGAGTGCCTGTTGCAGGGGGGAAGGGGGTGTTGAATAAATATTTGTAGAAATCTTGCTGTGTGTGCATGTGTGTGAAAGGGGAGCAGGGCAGCTCACGTCACTGGTTATTCTGGCCAACACCATGAAATTGTTGGTTGATGAAATGAGGAAATATATAATGCATTCCATAGAGGAAAGCAATGTGATACTTGATAAATAATATTACATATACACATTAGAAATGAAGACGAATAAAATGGTGTCTTACTTGAGGAGTGAAAGAGACAAATGCCCTCTTCATAAATGCCTAAACACAAACTTGAATGTATTCATTAAAACTTATACACCATGTCCTTTTGAGCACAGTTTACAAATCCGTTTGAAAGGATCTGAATAAGAATTTGAAAGGAAACCAAATTACTTTGAATTATAGAAAAATATTTGTGGTGTTTACCTGTGATAAGGTTGTGCTTAGTAATCTGTAAAAGCCAAAGCTATCTGTCTTCCATCTGAGTGCTCCAGTGCATCCAACATCTTTTATTTACCAATTAAGGCTGGGTGAAATATACTGCAAATATGCTGGTGGAAAAGACCAGAGCAAAGTGTTTGAGGTAAGAGTTGCTGCTGGAGATGAAAGGAAGTAGTAGGCTGCTTTATACTTCACTTTTTCTTCATCCTTCTTTTCCTGATTGCAGATTGGTTCAATAAAGGCATCTTCACATAAAAGACATTTTGCTCAATTTCCCTCACCAGTTTTAAAATTCATTTGTGTTTTGGTAGGATTTCTGTTTGCAAACTCTTTCTTTAAAGTATCTGATGGCACAAGAAATTGCTACAATTAGCCTCATTATAGGTGGTCAGGTAGATCTGTTATCAAACATCCACTTGCCTGTATATTTTGAAATAAATATAACACATATTGGTCAGGTTTTTGTCAAGAACATTGTATCTTTCAAATGGTTAACTTTATCCCTTTGATAAAGTGTGAGATTACAGTTGGAAAAGGGAAGTTACATAGAAGCTACATGTATTCTTGTAAGAATTTGGGTTTTGTGCTATGTAGACTCCTTGTTTATTCAGTAATATTTGATGTGTGATTGGCATTAAAGTGAACTATGCTAAACCCTGTTGGTTGGACTTACTTCTTAGACTAAGTCCTGTGTATAAATCTATGATTGCTTGAATATATTATAGTTGACAGGGTTCTCACAGCAAAAAGAAACAAATTGTTTGCAGGAAATACGACTTCAGCAACAGAGTGGTCAATGTCTAGAATACTTTACCTGATTCTGTGGTTTCTTCCCCAAACCCCAAAAACTTTAACCTTAGACTGTCTACCATTGACCTCACCCCTTTCNGGGGCTTGCATAAGCGCACCAACATGCCTACTATCCCTGTCCTATTGTTTCTTTTATTTTTCTTATATGTACCCATTTCATGTATTCATAACGATGTATATACTTATACCTATTATCTTGTAAGCAACTGACAAATCAAAATAAATAAATAAAAAATAAAATAAATAAAAATCACATCTTGCTTTAGTGTAACATGGGGACTTTACAATTGAGGGCATAGCAAAAATGTTAATATTTTATTTAGCTTTTCTAGTATAGGGAGAATAGGGATTCTGTTGGGTACCTCTCCAGCTCAATCTTGCTTCCAGAAATTGATATACAACTCACATAAACCAAAAGGAAAATAAAAAATGAAATTGCTTTTCTTAAGATCAAACTAGATTCTTTATTACATTATAATAGTAGTGATCAGGAAACTTCTGATGAATACCAGTACTGAACAATTTTTTTATTAGCCTCTGATATTTGAAAGCATATATTTGTGACTTCCATCTCTACTTAGTGTTGCTATTTTGTGGAAATCCATGTATCTACTGCCTGCTTACTTTAGCCGCTAATGGAACCTCCTTCTTCTGTTCATTTGTAACTCAATACAGGTATTATATTGGTCGTCGAATGTACATCGTGATATCTGAGCCAGATATGATAAAATGTATCTTAGAGGATAATTTCAGAAACTTCAGGAACAGAATGGTAAGTCAGCAGATTAAAACTCTGGTTCTTTCTCTCTGATTCTCTGTTTCATGTCCTAATATTGCCTTCAGTGATCCTATTCTGAATGTCTCCTAGTCTAAGATATAAAGTGTAGGTGGCCCCGTTTTCAATAATACCCTCCCCAATAGTTTGCCTGCAATTTGTTCTCTGTTAAGTATAAAATTAAGACACTTCCATGTTCTCAGGCTTCATTATGATAATTGTAGATTTATACTACAGTATGGCATTTTTGACACATTTTTATGCTTCTAAGCAATTGAGGTCTTAAAATAGCTATGCTGTCTTTAATTGAAACATTTAATTGTATCTTTAAAATGTTCAAAAACCACACTAGGAAAACTTTTGTTTTGAAGGACAACATGTAGGCAAGATGGGTGGCAAATAAATAAATACTTTTAAATTAAGGGAAAAACCAAGCAAACAAAATAGTAAGAATGCTACAAGGACTATTTGACTGTTTTGTTGCTTTCAGTATTTCACTGGTTCTTTGGTATAGGATGTAAGTTACTCTAGAGAGGGACAAATATCTCTCCAGTACTTTTCCACATTTCTTATAAATGTTTTAAATAAATGAACAAAAAGGGATGGAACTATGTTATGGCTCAGAGTTTTAGCAATAAGTCCCTTGTTCAGATTTTTCCATCAGCAATGAACACTTTGGATTGGTTCAATATTATACAAGATAAGTGACAATCATGTAAAGCAGGGTGTACTATTTTTTTAAGTATTTAAATAATTTGTAACTACAAATATTTTTAATTTAAATAATTATTTAAAATCAAGGGTTTGGAATAAAGGGATGACTGAAAGGGAAAGAATAATAGGAATATAATTTTTTGTTTCTATTAGAATTGCAAAATTGAATTGAGAATTTGAGTTATTTATTTGCTTGCTTGCTACAGCTTAAATGTTGCTCAATCCAAACAAGGATTTACATGGTTGCTGTTTACATTTGGGGAAGTTAATTACACATTACTTCAACCAAAGTTTCCCTTCCCATTCCCATTGGAAAAAATATACAAGTTGCTTTGACTTATTAGGCCCATGCTATGAGAAGAATATGATCTGGATTGTCTCACATTTTTTATACAAATTACCTATAGTCACAGGCCCTTTATTTTCAAAAGCCATTTACTCAGTAGTAGCTAGTTGCTTGTGTAGAATTTCATCAACTTTATTCCTAAGAATAAAGTTAAAATATGGAGATTCTCAGTCATCCAGGTCATGGTTGCCTCAAAGGTGCTTTTCAGGAGCTGTAGAAGCTTCTTGGATGAGAAGCAAAAAGAAAAACCAGAAAGTCCAGTTGCCTCTTAAAAAACTATTAAGCTAAGAGGTAATCATAGCACATGAGAAAGAAATGGAAAGATCTCTATATATAAACAATGTATATAAACTGTGAACAGCATTTCTCCACAATGTTTTGGAATTTTACAGTTAACTTGTAGATTTCTTGAAAGAACACAGAAAAGACAAACACATTCATGCATCACACTGTATCCATAAGAATGTCTTCAAAACTCCTTTGAAATACTTTATTAAAGAAATTATTTGTCAAAAAACTGAATGAGAACTTGTAGAAAAGAAATAAAATGTCATTTTCCTGTCCAGGAGTAAAAGATGTCACTATCTTTTAATTTTGGTCATTGTTATTATCTTCAGTTTGAGATGAGAATACAGTTCTCCACTGTCTATTTCATAGCAGAGATGGGCAACTTTGGGGGAAAATGCTGTGATATTGTGATATATACACATTTACATTTCAGGCAGATTGCACATTGGGGAGGGGTTGCATAATGATTATTATTGCTATTAAATGTATTAAATCTATGCAAAATCTTACACCATTCTTGCCTTAATTTTTATTGTATATTTTAGGGGCAGAATTTGGATACAATGATATCCAAATCATATCACAGGTTCTTGTTTATTTCTGCTTTAGTAAAATAACTTTTGGAAGCTTATACCTGTAGAGCCAATTTCTTCATGAATTTACCTCATATTTCCAACTCCTAAATTCTGTATTCAAGACTGATGAAATAAATACCTGGAAACTTTTAAAAGGACACACATGCCTTTAGGCTGAAATTCCATCTCTGATCCTGTCTTGTTCCCAGACTTAGCACACTTTGATGGTGTCCACTAGACAGCTTTAGGTTCAGTCATTTTCTCACTTTATGTCTGGCTCCTGAATTTAATATATTATTCCTGTCCTTTCCCAAGAATTTGGAATGTGTGCAGTATTTAAAGGCATACCAAAATGTGTACAAAGTACACAAATACATCTGTTTTAAATGATTTGGGATAGGTTTTTGCAATGAAACTTCACCCAGATTCAACATGCCATCCTAACTACTTGAAATAAGAAATGCAAAATAACATTTTAAAGAGACAGGAGGGGGGAAAAAAGCACCCTTGTTCAACTTTGAATGCATTAAAAAAAGCCACTGCTCAATTGTTTCTCAAAAGCTCTCTGAGATGGCAATTATCCAAGGCAAGGACATAGGAACAGTAAGTGACAAATCTTCTTCTTTTCTTCTTCCTTCTCCTCCTCACCTTTGAATATAATTGTTTAATCAAGATGAAATCAGAATTAATAAATTAATAGGGAAAGTTGAGATCCACACATCCCCCACCCTCTTGGCCTTCCAAAAAAGCCTCAAAATCTGATTCTGCCATTTGGTCAGAGAGGGGGCACAGTGGGGATGTACCACAATGCTGGAGGTGGCAAGTGGACTGGGAAGGAGATTCCCGCCCCCTTCCCCGCATCTCCACCATGTTATACTTTGGGTTTTATTTATTCTGTGTTTATTTTACTGTTTAAGGTTTTAACATTTTGTACTTACTTTTACAATGTTGTAAGCCACCTGGAGTCACTTGACAAGGAGATGATTAGCATATAAATTGAATAAATAATAATAAACAAATCATTGCCTGTAGGGGAAAAAAATTCTTTCCAAGCTCTGTAGGTGCCAGCCCTTTGAGATAAGCCAAGTCAGAAAATAGGCATGCACAAGAAATACTTTCGTGATAAAGGCTATAGTAATAGAATCTTGAAAGCTCATTGAATATTTACTATTTTGGGGTTCCCGTCTTTTTTAGTATCACTGCTTCCTTTGTGTATTCTCCAATTCTGAATAGGATGTCATATAATTATTTGATTTTAGTAGCCTTGCAAATTTACTTATGGTCACATATTTCTAAAATGCCCAATATAATGTGCTGCTTCTTTTTTTTTTAATTGTAGGTTTTCCCTGGTTTATGCTTTTCATATTCTATGTTCTAATGGCACGTATTGTTTAAAACAATTGTAATCTAATGGCACAATTACTAAATAAAGAAGTGTTTAGATTTTCGTACAGATTTGGTCAAGTCATCATCTTCAGACTTCCTTAGGAAAGCTTAGCATTCTTCTCCAGTAAAACAAGACGTATGTTTGACCAGGGAATCTATCCAAACAAATATTTAGCCATGTCCATATATGTCCATTAACACAGCGGTCACTAACTTTCTGGCTCTATGGACCAGTAGCAGTGGCAGCAGGTGGAGATTGAGGGGAGGGATGGTTTTGCATGCTCTGCTCAACCTAAATCCCATGCATGTGCAAATGAAGCTTCATGCACTTGCCCACCACTTGCGTGGTCCAGTTTCCAAAAGGCCACGGATCAGTACTGGTCTGTGATCCAGGGGTTGGGGCGGGGGACCCCTGCTTTAACATCTTTAAAGAAAGAGTTTTCCATTACCTTTTCCTGGATTGAATTCAGAATTCCTTTTACAGTAGTTGGGTTGGCTGTTCTTATGTCTAGAGAACTCCACCGACCCTCAGCCCCACAATTTTTGGTTTCAGCCCTTCATTTTCAAGTTTAGCACCAACGATATTTATAAGAAGCTCATAGTCAAGCCAACATTGCTTTCAGCCTGCATAAGGTCAAAATGATAATCCCTTTGGAGAGTCTATTTTATATAAAATGCAATCAAACTTAAGTCTTAGTCTGAAAACACAACTGTATTCCAAGCAAAAGCAGATATGCAACGAGACAGAAACATTCAACCTAGTACATAGAACTCATTCTGTGTAGGTTTCACAAATATAAAGCTCAATAAATTGTTTAGGTGAGAAGTACTATATTTTGAATATCAATTCAATAAGCCCCCTCCAATACTTCTATTCAGAGCCTGAGTTCAGTCTACTGTGCAAAAATGAAACTTGCTCTCTCGCATTGTTCTTTCCTGTCCCTTTTCTGATGAAACAGGGAGAATAACACATTAAGCTTTTTGGCGTAAATGCTGACCACAATACGATAATACAGATAATTCTTGAAACAAAATATTCTTAGGATTGTTTTTTTTTCCCCCTCTCAGATTAGAATGAGCATAAAATGTTACATTTTTTTCAAAAAAAAAATCTCATTCTTATTCTCTGTCACCCTTCAGAGAACTTGGCATGGATGGGACATATCTGTTTCATAAGCTAATTTGAACAGTAGAGCATTAGAATGAACATTTCAAGTAACAGGGAACATTCCTTTATTTGAAGACACTGTTTGAAGGGCTGCCCAGTTTGAGTCCTTTTATATTTTTTGATAATGTGTAAGTGTCCAGTTTTGCTTTTGAAATAAATTTAAAGACACATCATTCTGATTTAAGTCCACAGCAAAATTGAAAACTATGTTGGAGCTGGCTACAGATCTATCATTTTTCATCTGATAATTGCTCTTTTGCTAGAATTCATTGAAATTATTCCCTGTCTAACTGATTTGACCTTATAAACCAAGTATCTTAAAAGAAACTATAACAAAAGTCACTATCAGTTGTGATGATTTACATGTATATGCACAGAAATTTGACAGGCAAGCTCCACAAGAGTTTTTTTCCATGCAAGAGATTATCTAAATGGAATTTGTTGCTGTTGTATGTGTAGTTGAAGAGTCATGTAACATTATTTTTTGATCCAACCTATAGTCTTCTCTAGTTAGGGTTAGGGTTAGGGTTATGTTTGGGTGAGGATAAAAAGGTCTGGTTAGAAAATCTGGGTGGAGACTCAAAAAAGTCCAAGAATTGAAAACAAATAAAGGGTTGCACAAAGAACAGCCCCTACCTCTGTCTTTACACAAAGAGCAAAAACAGTTCAACTTATCAAAAACAACACCGCAAAAAACAGATTAGGAACACAACTTAAAATGATAAGTGAGCACCTGTTCACACTAGACAAGTTCAAATCACCAGGGCCAGGTTCTGAAGGCACTGGCATACGTGATCTCAGAACCATTGGATATATCAGCAGTGGCAAACCCTTTTTGGCTCGCGTGCCAGCACCCAGAAGGCATGCCAGATGCCCCTCACATCTCCTGTGCCTGAGCATGTGATCCCCTCGCAGTGCGCTGCGCGTCTGTGCCTACGCATGCAATCTCCCTCCACGCACCCTGCACCTACAATTCTCCTTGCCGCGCATGATCATTGCCCATGTGCCATGCATCTGCACATGCATGCATGATCCCTGTGAAAGCTGAGCATCTCTGTGCATGTGCCTGTGACCCCCAGTGCACACTATGCATCTCTGTTCATGTGCACATGTCTCCCATGCACCCCCCCACGCATGCTTACCAGATACCTGACTATCAGCTCTCGGGTGGCAGCGGCGTGCAGTGGGACTCTTCCGGGCAAGCTCTCATGTGCCGGGGGAAATGGCTCTGTGTGCCACTCCTGGCACACATGGCATAGGTTTGCCATCATGGGACTGTATCTTTCAAAGATCCTGTAGCACTGGGAACCTGCCAGAGAACTGGGAAAAAATAGATCGAGGAAACTACAGACCTATCAGCCTGACCTCAATACCTGGGAAGATTCTGGAAAAGATAAGCAACAAACTAGTGAACACCTAGAGGCAAACAAAATAATAACCAAAAGCCAACATGGGTTTGTCAAAAACAAATCCTGCCGGACAAATCTTACTGCATTCTTTGACAAAGACAAAATTAGTGGATCAGAGGAATGCTGTGGATATAATTTTCTTGGACTTCAGTCAGGCATTTGATAAAGTAGACCATAACCTACTACTTGATAAGATAGAAAAATGTGGGTTAGACAGCATCACTACCAGATGGATTCGTAACTGGCTGACCAACTGAACTCAACATGTAGCCCTCAGTGGAATTGCATGCAATGGGGTACCCCAAGGATCTGTTTTAGGTCCAGTCCTCTTCAACATAATTTAAGCAGGTCTTTCAATGCTGAAAGAGCAATGCTTAACAATGAAAGCAATATTTTGTTGATATCTCAAGAATTTTTTATTCACTCATGTCAAGAAGTACTGACTCTGGCATTAAATGGGCACAACTGCCAGAAATTTAGAGACATTTAGAGACATGGGGGAGTATAATGCTACTTAATTGACATTAGCAAGCCTTGGATGGGGTATTAAAATAACAAACTAGAAACATTGATGAAATTGTGATATAAATGAAGAATTGAAACATTAAGCATCAATACCTGCAAATTGTTGAATATTCATGCAGTTAGGATGTCTGAGTTGATTGACGGAAGGATTTGTGATACAGGTATCTAAAAGAAGCAGGAATTTAAGGTATTAGTTACCAGAATGGAATTGTAAAAACTTTCAGTGTAGAAAATTTCCCAGGCATGTAGGACAAAAATCCATATTATTATTAGCAGATGTTAATAAAAAAAAGTCAGATGACTATTTGTGCTCACAGTTTTCTTTTTGTTAAAGTGCCTATAACCAGGTCTCAGCCTTTGTTCATGGGAAAAATGGATTTTAATTTGTTAAATATAGACTCACCATATTATCTTGCAAGTGAATTCCAAGTGAATATCAACTCATTTTTAAAATTAGAGGATTGAAATTATACAATAGTTACATATTATTGGAAAGAAGTATTACTAGTATTTTACTAATTCATTTGAATTAATGTATAACTTGTCTTTCCATTAAAGGATTGACAAGGCTGCTAATAAAAAATGTAATTAAGACATTAATTTTACAAAATTGGGAATACTGAAAGCATTTTGTCCAAGTGTAGTTTCAGGATATCTTGACTTCTTAGCAACATGAATAAGCACTTTGGTATTCATATTTCCCCAGATTTTGGGATTAAATTTACCAGTATAAATAAATGAATCAGGAAAAATATAAAAACTAATGTAAAAAATCCACTGTCTTGGAAAGAATTACATCTTTGGCAAAATGTTGTGCCAACTAACTGAAAATCGACAATTCTGTCCATTGTTAGGACAGGCCAAAGAAATTTTCAGTGTACACCCTCTTGGTTTCACATCTGAAAACTAATAAGAAAGGATTTGTAAATTTTCCTCAGGAGGGAATTTCATAGGTTTGATGCCATTACAGACCAGCAAAATCCATTCTCTTATGAATTGAATTCCATTTGAGTACTGCGGTATTTACTAGCCAACCTAGACCTAAGAAATTTCCTCACAGAACTATTAATCAGTGGAACAACTTGCCTTCAGAAATTGTGGGTGCTCCACAGGTTTTTGAAAAGAGATTGAGCAACCACTAGACTAAAGCAAGGGGTTGGACAAGAAGACCTCCATGGTCCCTTCCAAACTTCAATTTTGTTATTATTTCCTTCCTTCTGCATTTCTTTCCCACATGGAACAGCTGCCTGGTTCTGCTGGTCTGTGACACAGTTGGTCTTCAGTTTGTGCACTTGAGTGATCACACTCAAAAAAGCTGTCAGAGCCAGGATGAAGAAATAGGTCAGGGGTATCAAACTCAAGCCCACAGGGTGCTTAGATCCAGCCTGCAGGCTTCCCTGGAAACAGCAAAGGACCAGCCCATGTGTGGCTCTCCTAGGCCCCGTTTTCACTGGCAGAGGGGTGCAGGAGGCCGTTGCAGCTGAAAATGGGGCCTGGGGGGAGGCTCATACAGCCCCCCTGAGCTCAGTTTCCATTGGCAGAGGGCGAGCAAAACAAACTAAAAACAAAACAAAAGGAGAAATGTTTCCCCTTTTGCATTTGAGCATGCAAGAAGGGACAATAAAGGAGAAAGCGAAGGAGGAAAGAAAAAGAAAAAGAAGGGAAGAAGGGGAAGGAAAAAGAAGGAAAGGGGGAAGGAAGAAGAAAGGAGAAGGAAGGAAGGAAGGAAGGAAGGAAGGAAGGAAGGAAGGAAGGAAGGAAGGAAGGAAGATTATGAGAGTGAGGGAGGATCTGAGGGAAGTCCTGCCTTAGCACTTGGCCACCAGAAGTGCCCCTGACACAAGTGACATCAAGCTGCCCATACCCATTCTGCCCATGCACACGCCACCTCCTCAAGCATAATCCTGATGAATGAAATCAAGTTTGACACCCCTGAATTAAGTAGTATATGAATTTTAAAAATGATTTTATGTAATATACAGTATGTGTAAAAGTTATTGAATACATTTTAATTATACATATTTAAGATTTTCCTCTTTCATATTAATAAATTATAATTTAAAGGCAACTATTGGAGAAGCCTTGGTGGAGAACCTAGTCTTCTGAAGATCTCAGGTTGGACACTTGTGCTCCAGAGCTCATTACAGGGGTTTTTCCAGTTCTGTGGAACAGATTCTAAGGGCACATGAGATGAGTGATTTCGAACTGGCCATGCCCACCCTGGCCATGCCTACCCTACCCCAGCCTCCCAAGATCAAACCCAACCTTGATATGAAATGAAATCAAGTGTGACACCCCTGCTCTATTGCATTCCTCTTTCCAAAAGACTAAAGCTGAGAAATGGGGAGCAGCTTAAATGCTAACTTTTGTCCCACCTGTGCTTTAATCTTCTTCTTTCCAACAGGTTGATCATTTTTCTCTTAACTTGTTTTGCCGGAACCAAAACAACAACTCTAAAAGTAGATTTCAGGGTAATCTTCTGATCAATCTGATGAGGAAGAGATTCAAGTTTAAACTTCAGCCACCTGTGCCTTTGTGGGCATCAGGCTCTTAGATTGTATCTTTATATTTACTTGCTTTAGCTTTGCCAGATCTTCAAGTAAATTTCCTTTGAATGTTCTTCAGAAAAGCATTTTAGGTTTTCCTCCTAGTTTTTTAATTATGATTTTTTGGGAGGCCTAGATTAATTACATGTGCAGTATTTTCAGCAGGCCTGGAAGGAAGCTATGAATCCAGACAGCAGTAAGATTTCCTGCGGGTGTGTACTTTATAAAGACAACTAAATACAACAAACAGAGTGTTAATTTCCTGTAGAACTAAGTATATTCCATTTTTATCCACTTTATTATTAGGGAGGCAGTACAGGTAGTTCTCAACTTATGACCACAACTGAGCCAAAATTTTGCTAAGTGAGATGTGAAGTTTTGCCCTATTATACAACTGTTTTTGCCACTGTTAAGTGAATCTTTGTAGTTGTTAAATTAGTAAATGCTGTTCAGTGAATCTAGCTTCCCCATTGAGTTTGCTTGTCAGAAGATCACAGAAGTTGATCATTTGACCATGGGACACTGCAACTGTCATAAATGTGAGTCAGTTTTCAAGCATCTGAATGTAAATCACATGACCATGGGAATGCTGCAAAGGGCATAAGTGTGAAAAATGGTCATAAGTCACTTTTTTCAACACTGTTATAATTTTGAACAGTCACTAAACAAACTCATGTAAGTTGAGGACTACCTGTAATGGCCTAATCTTTTTCTCCTTAACATACACATGAACTAAACTGGGTTATAACTCATTTGTTTAAACTTAATTTATGAGGCCATCCAGTCACCAGAATAACTTTGGGCAGCTAACAAAACAAGAATGAACAAAAATAACAATATACAAATATTTATTATTTTGTATGAATTAATGTAGATTTCAACCTTGAAATACACTAAAGTCTGGAGACAAAGTAATCATTAGTACTAGCTCACTCTAACAAAGTAAAATTAATTTAAATTTATCTGAATATTTGCTGTGAGTCGTAACTAGCTATTCTGATGGTGTTCACCTGTTATAGGTAGGGCTCTGTGTATTAAACATTGAACATTCTTCCCTTTGTCACTCCTACTCCTTTAAAAAAATTACAATAAAAGAGGAACAGTGGTACTAATATATTCGGCTTTTAATTGCCTGCTTCCCACTAATTCTAGCCAGTGTTCTTTATCAGAGGTACATTTTCTCCAAACCTCTACTACCCTTAATTAAACAGTGTGCATTCAAGCAGTTGCAGGAACTTTCATGGTTTCTTGTATTAATAATAAAGAGGATAAGTAGATCAAGGAGCCAATTGTGGTGCTTGGCAAAGGTATTTAATCTTTTCCTGAAATTATTTTTTCTTGTGAATTAATAAAAAAGGGAGGGAGAAGAGGATCCATTTAGCTATTAATGATATTAATGAATCAAATTTCCCTGCTTAGTGGGAAAATCGAACTTAAATTATCCACGACAAATGGGTGACTAGTTTCACTACTAAACTGTTCTTTATATTAGTATGTTTTCCTCAATCAGAATTTGTCTATCTGTGTATTATGATATATTAGTATCGTATGGAATTGACTGCAGATTGTTGTGCTGAATATACGTTTTTGTACTCATTACAAAGTATAATACAGGTAGTCTTTAATTTACAACTATTTAGTGAACATTCAAAGCTACAAGGGCACTGAAAAAAGTGACTTACAACTTGTCCTCGTACTTACAACCATCACAGCATTCCCCAGTTACAGGATCAAAATTCAGGCGCTTGGCAATCTACATATATTTATGAGGATTGCAGCATCCTGGGGTCATGTGATCACCATTAGCAGCCTTCCAAAGCAGCTTCTGACAGGAAAGTCAATTGGGAAAGCCAGATTCACTGAACCACTGCAACTAACTGAAACTGATTCACTGAACAAATATTTCCCTTGACAACCATGGCAAAAATAGTTGTAAAATCAGGCACAACTCACTTAACAACAGTTATTCTGGTCCCAATAGTGTTCATAAATTGAGGACTACCTCTAAAGTATTAATTTTATTTCCTATGTGTTATGTTTTTTCACTCTCATTTTAATGCCACACTGAAATGTTATTATTTTGGTTTCATTCTTTTGGTTCTTAATTTTAGGGAACATTTTAACTGATGATTTTATTGGCATAAAATAACAATAGCCAAGCTCTACAATGACCGGTTTGGTGCAGCTATGATAAAATATCAATAGCACTTAGACTTATATACCGCTTTACAGTGTTTTACAGCCCTCTCTAAGCAGTTTATAGAGTCAGCACATTGCCTTCAACAATATGGGTCCCCATTTTATCCACCTCGCAAGGATGAAAGGCTGAGTCAACCTTGAACTTGGTGAGATTTGAATTGCCAAATTGCAGGCGACTGGCAGTCAGCAGAAGTAGCCTACAGTACTGCACTCTAATTACTGTGCCACCACGTTCAAATGGTCTAAGAGGCAGACCTAGGATTTTCAACTTTGGACCAAAGGTTGCTGTAGGTTTTGTACAATGTGAAATTTATGTGTGTTTCTATATGTGTTATTTCCATCTCTTAGAAAGTCTTCCAATTAATTCACAATCATTGAATTAGTTTGGGAAAACTAAATCAGTGGTTATATCCTTCCAACTAAAACAAGTGCTTATAGATGCTTATTGTTCTGTTCTGAGAAGAAAGGTACGCAAGACTGGTGTTCCAACAAACAGCTCTTTATTTAAACAACTCAGTGACTTGTATCAGAACATTTGCCGAAGCCGCGGCAGCCCTTTTTATAGCGGCTGCTCGCGGCTTGCAGCCAACGACAGTTCTTTAAGATTTCCCGCCATTAGGCAGGCCAATTGCAATGGTACTTTACTATCCAATCCCATAGCGGCCTGCTCGGTCAATCAGATTTAGGTATTTGGAGTATTCTAATTTCTATACACAATACTCCTCCCCTCTTGGTTCCGTCCAACATGCGTAACGTAGGTAGGTTGGGCTTTTGTGGGTCCTACTTGACCTGTGCAGCTCAGTCTCAGCATGGTCTTCCATTGGTTCAGTCTGGATCGCCTTCTCTCCGTGTCTTCTCCATGGAAACTCTTGGAAGGGTGAGTCAGCCTTGCCGCTCCCACCTGGGTCTCTCGGGCTGGTTGAGTTGGCTCTGCCGCTCCCTTCTGGTCTGTCCGGGCTGGTCGAGCTGGCCTGGCTGTCTCCTTCCTGGAAGGCCTCACCTTGCTTCCCTGCTACTGGTTCTCTTTTCTGGAGGTCGTCTATGGATAAGTGCTCTTTTTGTCTTACCGGGGGATCTAATTCGGGTTTGTGTTGTGTCTTTTGTTGTGTTATTGGTGGTTCATCTCTCCCCTTTTTATTATTTTGTGTTTCCCCCCCCCTCCTCGGTTGTTTTTGGATTGTTTGTTGGGGGTAGTATTTGTGGCGGTGCTTCGGAGCTAGGAGGTTAGTATTGCATTCCAATAACCTAGAGCGAAGCTGGTCGATGTGTCGTTTCCATGTTCTGCCATCGTCTAGTGCAAGCCAGTATGACCGGGGCCCTG